>DWRA01000297.1:0-27636 GCA_018250295.1 Spathilepia clonius | reverse complement strand
AACACTGCTGTTATTAGGCAGAAATAAGTGTGGCGGTGGTACCGCCGGAGTCGAACTACAAAGGGTTCTACCACCTTAAATATGTTTTTTTATATGACTGAAATAGCAAACGAGCATGAGGTCCACTTGACGATAAATAATAATCGTTTTCCGTGAACTAGTTAGGGCTTTCTTCTCTAAAAATGTTTTGTCCCCTTGTCTCTCGTCAAGACCTTACAGCCTTGCCGTACCTTTTAAACCTGAACATAAGTGCTATAGACTTAATACTGCTATTATAATCTAGAAATAGATAGATATTTTTTGTCCTATATCGCATTCAGACGTATTTTAAGTTAACCTAATTTAAATATTATTTCAAAACCTTTGATTAACTAGAATATGTATCATCGAAAAGATTTATCTAGAAAATATGCCGTGTTTATAATACCATTTTCCTTAATCTTCTTAACGACTATTTTATTAAATTATTCAAATAAAAAGTTATTATTTTAATATAATTATTGTACGATTTACCATTAAACGTATTAAAGTGAATGGCAAAAGTATGTATCATGTCCATTCAATGTAATTTATGTACAGTTTTACACTGATTCGTTACTTGCAAGTACTTACTCAATTGAGTATAATATGGAAGTGTCTTGTTAGCTACTCAAAGTAAGAAGTATATTGCGAATAAATCATCTTAATATAATGAGTACATACAGGATTTGTATAAGGATTTAGTAGGGGCGCCCGCGCAATCTGATCGCTCATGGAATCAAAAGACGTCTAATGAGTAATTCTAAGCAAACAAGTTTCACCATAGTTTTACAACCAATAACAGCTTATTGGTTGAAAGGCTCACAGTCTAGGGCCCTGAGGTTCAAACTCCAGGCACCGCTGGTTTTGCGTAGTTGTATGTTTGTTAGAAATTAATTATCATTTCCTATAGCGGTGACTGGCCTAAGAGTTTTTTTGGAAAAATATTTCAAAAGAAAAATGTCAAAAAACACTCATCTTTGAGAACGTTGCGGAGAAATTTTAGGCTTGTTGATTTCTTTCAAAATTTTTGGGTAAGGGCTTTTAAGTTTAGCATCAACCATAGACCGTTTGCCTTTTTTTTTTTAATTAGAAGCAGCGATTAAACGCTATATTACGCACGTGTTTGAACCCCGGTCGCAGCTACTTTTAGACGCATTGTAGCAACTAACCGCGAAACGCGCGTCTAAAACGCACATTTTCAATACTATGTCCAAACGTCAATCGCCAAAATGAAGCATCAATACAATCGCCAATATGAGAACATAAAACGTACATTCAAATGCGTTTCGAATCTCCGTACTCTAGGAAGTCCAAAGATGATCTCGTAAAAACCTAGTTCAGAATACAAAACTAGTCTAGATCTGAATTTAAAAACCCGCTATTCATGATTGATGTGTCTGCTTGTTGTTGAATATTGCGGGATGACCTGTTTGCCGATGCACCGACTGTTTATAATGGGCAGATGTTATACATACATACGGATGGGTTCCATGGTAACATTATGTTTTATATTCGATCAAAAATCACCATTTTTGGAGGAAAATGGGACTGACAAAATAAACGTAATAAAAAATATTTACATGAACGTGTAACTACTAACAGGGTTCGGAGTTCGATCCCTGAACAGATAGAAACGGAAACAAAATGTTAAAATTTTTTTGATCTAGATTTTTTCTTGTACTCGGTATTATGTACTGGAATCTATGTATATATCGGAATTAAGTACTATGAAAGTAAATTCAATAGCGCAATAGTTAGACTCCTATTTTTGCGACAGTAATTGATTAATGAGTTTATATATAGATAACTACAATATACCTTTTCATTCATTTCAAAGTTACGTAACAAGATTATATTAAATACTAAGACGTAAGGTACATAGTATCTCTTAGTACGATGATTTTATACTATTTAGTTTATATCAACTATTAGTGCACCTAACTGTGTTTCTGTCACCATATCGATTAAATTTATTCGAACGAACCTTATTGGTATCTGAAAAAATAGAAGTCGTTTTTTCTAGATTTTCCTACAAAAACCAGTTGGCACAGAAACCACAAAGCTTTATAAGGACACTCCCGTTTGCTGCATTAACCTGCATATTTTTCTTTACTTTTGTTACTTCGATGTAGGCTTTTTGTGGGTATATGTATTCATCCAGCTAAACAGCCGGCCCGCGCGGTGGTTTATGCAGTAACCCCTCTCACTCTTTGAGCAGACCCGTGCGCAGCAGTGGGACAGTAATGGGTTGAAGAAGATGTATTCGTCCATGGCATGTATTTCGTCGAATTTTCAAAACTCACTGTTCTTGCTTCGTTGTCCTAAGAATATAGAAAAATTATCAGGAATACGAAGTATTTGGGTACTAGCATCGACGTACATTCACATCAAACTTGTTCACACTTGTTCACACTTGTTCACACTTGTTCACATCAAACTTGAGGTAGATTTGTAACTTTAATCAAACCTACTAAATAAAATGCTACTGTCAATATGATTTAAGTGAAGAAGTAAAAGATCTAAGTAACACGGACTGTCATACAAGGCGTAGCTTAACCCGATAGTAACTTAGATGGTAACGAAAAATACTAGGATATGATTTTAGAAAATCTGTCACCTAAAGAAACCATAGTCTGTAAACCTTGTTTTTGATACGTTTTAAAAATGTATTTGCAAATAAATAGGTTCTAAACAGTATAAAACAGTTTGACAACACGTAATCATATTCTCATCTCAAGGACCAAGTTAAAAACAGAAACAGGCGCGAAATCGGCGTCAAAATGATAGCATATTCGTAAAATGCTCATGCTGTATTTCGTTTTAAAAATTTCACCTGCGTCTCACACGTCATGTGTCGACCGCTGAGTACTGTGACGGCGTAAGGTGGAATTCCAAGCCACTCTTCCTGTTTACTGCATCTGATATGACTCCGGCAAAACCACCTATGTTAAACCTGTTTTTCTAGCCTTGGTACTTTTGTTTTACAAATTCGCGTTTTCGTATACTTTGGTCTTGTGGAAATCTCGTATGTTTCATACTCGTGTATTAAAATACTATTTAGGTTATATATTTCTAGTGTTTAATCAAAATCTGTAGAATTGTTTTGAAATATTTTATTTACTTCTGTTAAATGATCTGTGACAATTGGTTAAAGACGTTTGGTGTCGCCTTTTCCTACCTACTTCCCTATATTTTTCTCCAGATCTGAATATTCAGATTTTTTCTATTCAATTAAACAGTTTTACATACTAATAATTTTGTTTACTTAATTTTTATTGTATCTTAGTAAAAAAATCACTTAGGTGTTTTGTATGTTCCAAAATAGTCTTTATTTATTTGTAAATGTCTTTTATTTTTTTAGAACAAAAAGTGTTTTCTTATTTACATTAAAATTTATTCCATGTATTCAATGACCTTTGTAAGTTTACTCCTGGATATAGGCACCACCTAAACAGGAGCTTGGGTTTGCGTGTCAGTTATCGCAGGATACAAATAGTATGAAAAACTAGACACATCCTAGTATAATTCCTTTAGCCACCTCGTATGACAAGAATTAGCAGATAGCTTCGAGGATAATAATATAGCTAGGTTTGATTAATTACAATATGTCAATTCAATATGCAGTATCTATTTGTCCGTATAATTTAATTCGGATTAAAATAGTTTATTTTGTTTTAGCACAATGACCTTGTGTTCGTAAGTCATCTATCCAAAATTTTGTGTTACATGGAGAAAGAGCCCGAGAATATACGGTTCCAAAATCTTGATAACAATTTGATTCCGCATAATGTTTAATTCGTTTAAGATAACAAAAATATGTTTACTTTGTAATTTATCGCGCGCAAATAAATCTTGAGAATCTTGGAGTAATTTAGTAAAGGTCGTGTTGGTAGGCTACTAATCCTTGAGGTGAATAATTGCACAGCGGTGCATCTTTGGGCATTGAAGAGTGATTCTGTGTAAGAAACAATAAGGTTTTATTTCGAACGGTGTGGATTATTTCAGTTTAGTAGACGGTAATTATTTTTACATGTCGCCTACCTATCACGATTCTACTTTAAAGAGCTACCCGCGCTTCGTGATTCGAGTAAGTTTTTGTTTTCGTCTCTTTTTATTGTCCATTATCTCCGGAGTCGTATCAAGGCGATGTGTTAGCCTGTCCCGCGGTGCCACTTTACGAAAGTTAGATTCACTTAAACAGAAGTTTATTTAACTCGTTTCATGATAGTGATAGATATTAGAGACAGTTTGTTTGTGATTTGCTGGTGCGTGATTTTATCGCGAATAAAAGTACGCGATAGAAACATACAGCTTCCCAATTGATCTATCGAGTTAATAATACTTTGTAATGTATGTAATGTTTATCTAAACTAGTGTTTTATTAGTGAAGAATTAACAAAGGATCCAGAGATGACAGTTAAAACAAATATTTAAGTTGAAAACACCGACAGATGTCATGTGTAGTACAAACTTTTCGTGGATTTTTTATTGTAGGTATAAGAGTTTTAAACAAGAATGTCACCTGATGGTAAGTGGCCACTACTACCACGGACATCTAATCAATCCCAGATACAATAAGACTTCTACCTGAGGTCGATCACACATGCCACCCTTGAGGACTAAGTAGGAACACCTCAGATTACTATATCTACCTTAATATCCCTTATATATCCTTCCCTTATCCCTTCCCCCTTATCCTTATCCCTTAAGCCTGTTGTTATTAAGCAAAAATTGTCCTCCATCTCCTCAGTTGAACCACAATGATTTCTATCTATTTAGTGTAATAATTGCTTGCAGTGTTCTAATTCAACGATAGTTTTACTTATAAAATAATACTAGAAATTTAAAATACTTTTTCAGCGATGACAAACACTGAAAAAATTCGAAGTTAGTATTATGGCTCGTGGTAGTTATTAGCGCATATCAGGTGGTCTGTATGACTATTTGCAATGTCTAATATATTAAATAAATTACTCCGAGGACAGCAAACTGTGAAAGCTTTAAATGTGATTAATGATCAGTGTTATTTTAAATGCGATTGTCAGAATTATCATTTATGGTAATAAATATTACTTTCATTTTACTATGATTCTCGTTTTATGGATTCTTTGGACACAGACAATGAGATTCAGAAGTCGGATTGGGAATCGAATGTAGGACCATCCAAACTAATTTGCCATATCGTAAATTGGATATAATAGTCAGTGTATCATAAATTTATTAGTCACGTATTATGCCCTTATCAAAGTAATGTTACCACTTCTTTATGAGTGTAACGGTTTTTCAAGAAAGCTGCGACTGCGTTTAAAATATATTTTCAACAATATACAAAATATTTGTAAAACTACATAGAGAGCAGACGAAACGGAAAGGTGCATTCGCGAAATGATATACATCATCACGAGACAGCTAGTCATAGAAGTGTCTGAAATATGCCTAATGATATATAGAGAAACGCAGAGCGACGCACGCGTGCTATGAATTATGTCATCAACCAACCCGTTGGATCGTGTTTTGCTACACCAAATGTCACTGCCTGGTCTCGGCTACTTATTATTTGGCTTGTTGCCTCGCGTTATTGACTTTAGCGTTTGACAAAAATGAGTGAAACTGAATTAAATTTCGAATCTCGTAAACCCATTTTGTGGTCCCTTCAAATGTGGGTTACTTGTAATCTAATGAGCTAATTTCATTCCAATCAAATTTGTTCAACGTTCAGATAAGAATAGGTTATTGAAGATGATAAATTTCCAACAGAAGTGCTGCCTGAAATATATTATGTCAAAAGGTTGTAAGCGTATAGAGACGCATCGTTTGATCAGCTACATTAAATTCTTAATTGCTGTTACGCATTGCACTATCAACAACTGAACAGACGTATTTAGAACGAAAGTAAAGCATGTATCATTGTCGGAACTCTATGTTTAAAAGCACGTTAACAATATTAATGAGCAATGCATCGAAATATCTATTTGCGGCTGCAGTTAAGTCGGTATAATGGCTGCATAAAAAGGTATCCGAAGATCGTCCGATTGGATCCCGAGCGACTACGGAGAAGCATTAAGACTGAATTTCTCACGTTCGTGTGAGCAGTAATCACGACGTGGAAATATTAAGGACGCTAATATCTTGTACACATTTACATAACACGCAATAAATCTATGTGTTCGAGCGCTTCAGACGGCGCCGTTGATAAATTCTTATTAGAGTTTTTGATGGTCTATTTCGATGCGACGGTGGCCGTGCGGACTTAATCTCGAATTGTCTTGTTGCCCGCTTTGCGGCTGCACACTTGAAAATACACGTGACTTTGATGCGCGGAGACACTTCACATCCTCACTCACTGACATGTAACGTTTAATAATGGTGAATTCTACTAAAAACTTCTAAGCTGAAAATTTTAAGATGTATGTAGTCTCACGAAGCTGTCTCTTTGTAATTATGTTTATTATATTGAGGTGTATGAACCTTATTCATGTTAATGAAGATTTATTTTACCTAATCAAGGTAATAATAGTAAAATTATACAAGAAATCTGAATGTTCTCTTAAAGGTAAAACCTAGTGAGTTATTAACTTGAAAAAGCTCCCACTACGGATATACCTATTATTTTCTAGTCTCAGTTTAGCCTGGGTTATGGTACGGCCAAATAATAGTTTAAACAAGTGCGAAAGTATAATATCGTATTACAAAAAAAAAATGTTACTGCCCACAAATAGGACAAAAATCTTACTTGATGTAGATTACATATTTTTGCTATCTCTAAAGATCCCGAATTTAGTCTGATTGCCTCATATAATGATATTTGCCTTAAATCTATCAGTCTTATATTGTTGTTAAGTAACAGATTTCGTAGACGGCAGTGATAGCCTAGTGATTGAATCTCAGTCGAGAGATCCGAGGTTCAAACCCCAAGCACGCACCTCTGATTTTTCGAAGTTTTTCGTATTATAAATTAAATATCACTTGTTATAATGGTGAAAGAAAATATCATGAGGAAACCTGCACACTTGAGAGTTCTTTGAAAAAAAAGTTCTCAAAAGTGTGTGAAGTCTACCAATTCGCACTTGGCCAGCGTGGTGGAATATGGCCTTACCCCTCTCACTCTGAGAGGACACCCGTGCCCAGCCGTGGGACAGTAATGGGTTGGCGATGATGACGATGATGAACAAATTTGGCGATAGTAGGTACTTGAGTTAAATTATGAAGAATTTAACACGAAATCATGAGTAAGTTCCAGATAAAAGACGCAGATTCTAGTATCTACACTACCTGCTAGGTGTGTCCACTTACATTGATATCAAAATGAGATTGACAAGCGAGTTTAGTGTAACTATACCCAACTAGGCCTGATTGTTCGAATTTGATAGTGATAATGTTATAAATCTTGGGTATAATTCATGTTTAGATTGGTTATCTGTAAGACAAATCGTCCGTCTGTATCCATGTAGATAGTGAGTCGGTAGAAACCGGTACTAGGTAGTCCTACTCGCGTTCAAGGAAGTAGGCAATGCCGGAATGAAGGAAATGTAGCTTGTAGGTATAGAAATGGCTGCAGTTTTTTAAACTACAAGCTTTAAACGTATGCGGATAGAAACGGCTTTAGATTTTGAAACATGTAGCGTTTTTTCATTTGTTTTTCTTGAATGTGCCCTACAGTAATAATATCAACATGGTTTCTTAAAATTACATGTAACGGCCAACGTTACCTAAGAGTAGTTTAGTTTATTATATGTAAAAGATTACATGTTTAATCCATAGCTTAGATTTTCGAAATATTTGGCATGTCTTCTGATTAAGTAAGCCGATTGCTGTTATAAATGAAATTTTCATTTTTTAATTTTCGATCAGGCCAACAATTTGTCGCATTGTGTACAATCAACAAACCTACAAAATATATGACGCTTTTGATGAAGGCATCATCACAGGCACAAAGATAAAAGATTATCTACATCTTTTTAGTTAATCGTTTAAATATTGGTATATTCTTGGCCGAGAATCGAATCTGGTACTTCTGCCTTTTATATCAAAATAGCGACTGTTTCTCTACACAGTTTGTTATAAAAATGTGGTCTTTAACAATCAAATATTCTGAATACATAGAGTTAATTTTACCCCTAAAAATATAAGATTCACATACAGGTATTATACGTACACTTATAGTTGTACATTTAGATACCTATCTGGGTTGGGCTCTATAGGGACCTCCTTCACACGAAAGGGGTTTCGCAGAAATTTACTGTTCACCGCAATTCTCTTCCTATTGGCCACTAGCAATATTTTAAATACCAAATTTGTAGTTTGCGTAGTTAAAGAATTATGATAATAAAATTAAAAGTGCAAAGTTCAAAGTTTTAGAAAGGTAGCGATTGTTATATTAGTCATATTGTGTGATTCATTCTACGTCTAAAATCTTATTGTATCTATCTACTTATAATAATATTTATTCTGGCATAAAATATATCAGAGCTATATTTTTTCTTTGATTGAACTCTGAACGTAGCTTTGTTGTAAACGCGGATAATTAAAGGTTTTCTTTAAAATTGGTTTATAAAAATCTGTCTTGATCTCTTTGTTGTGTACCCATTCAGATAAATTAAAGAGGCTAGTTCAAACTTTAAAGCGTTTTAAAAGTAGTCGTTTTATACATAGTGATTAATTTAGTAATTAGCTAGTAGGTACAATAATTAATCAGAATGTAGTTTACATGGTCAAAGATATAGTTGACAATATGTTTTGGTCTTTTTAAATTCACAAAAGTCTTAAGCAGCAATTTTATTTATTTATTTAATTTTCGCTTCATCAGACCTTTAATCCCACCACAACACTGCCATATAATTAACATTTTTGCAGTGTTTGTCTACAAGAACCTAAAAATGTGCTTTAAGGCAAATTTTTGTAGGTAACTCAATTAAATATTCGTATTAATCGTTGGTATGTTCCGATCGCTACTCAAATTGACTGGAACCACAATTACCGCGGTTGATACGGGACCGAAAATAATTTAAAAAATATCAGCCGGTAAATGATGCCATAAATTATATTTAATAATACGCACGCCCAACCAGCGCCACGGTTTCATGTGCGGAAAGCTAATTGAATATTAATTTCATAATAAATCTGGTTGAACGAGTCTTTGTGGATACTATAACTAGTTGGAAGTACCAACTAGTTATCATAATCCCAAGTTGGATCTAGTTGTGTTGTGAATATGCGTGACTAGATTCATTTTACGATGCTTTTCTGTTTTGAGGAATTAAAGACCTTATAAAAGACAGGTACATTAATGACTATATGTATTATGATCACGATAAAAATATACGTGTTTTGTAAAACCCATTTAAGAAACTGGCTTCTGTTTTTAAATGCCGTGCAAGTAGACAAATTTATCCAATCTCAATTATCTACTTTAAGTATCTCAAGTACTATAAGTATCTCAATTATCCTGCTTTAGATCACACCTGTGATGTACCAAGTTAAGCTTCTTTTTCATTTGTATCACACAAAAAGCTGTCTACGGTCATGGCTTTCAATTCGAACACGTTAACTGACTGGGGTCTCAGTAGGATATGCAATGTAGAGTATAAATTTTTCATTTACATGGCTTGGAATCTGACGAGGGGTACTCTGTACGGCAGATAGGTAGATATTGTGCGATGCGTGGTAGAGTTCCATAGCGGAATTTATAGATTAATACTTATTATTAATAATAATTCATGCATCTATTGTCAAAATTTGTTCTTTAGTAGGCTAAGACATTAATTAATTCGAATTCGGCGTGATTTATTTTTAATGAGCATTAAGTACCATTCAGGCCAAAACGCAGTACCTACAAATTATTACTTACATTATACTGATAAGTGTATTTGTTTAGTACTTGTGTAACTTTGATCAGACAGCAAAGTGCGCCTAATGCTTACGGCCACACCTCTGGCGTCGGTCATTACAAACACCTTCCGTTTCTTGTAATTTATTACTTTTATCTCGAGCACAGTCGCGGTCACCGCACACAAACAAACGACATCTCCGACAATAAGACAAATCGACCGATTACAGAACACTACCTGCCCTTGGTGGTCCGGCCCATACAAATCTTACTTTCCACAGAAACAATTATTACACTCTTTGAAAGAGAGTAAAAGTGCCTTTGTCGCTTTCAATGACCATTAGTAGATTAATTGCTACGACATTCGCAAAGAAAGTCTTTTCACTAAACACAATAGACAAAGAAATGCATTCGCTCCATTTTAGTTGACCTTCCAAAGGCATGCAAACCATGGTTTTGCAACATTTGCTAATTTTCGCACAAAACAAGTGATTTATTGCTAATACTGCGGTCTTTGTTGTTGTATTCCAGTTTAAAACCATGTTGTCTTAAACTTACCGCTTGCGGCGTAATTGTATCGAAATGGAACACTTTTAAGGATCACAAAGGCTTTCTTGGAACCGATTAGACAAATGTGATGTGTGTATTGGACGTTACGTAGTTATTTTAAGTAACTACACCATAATAATACAGTACGACTATGAGTATCAAGTTTAAAGACCTCGGCGTTAGCGCGGATGTAAATGTACGCTATAATAGGCCAAGAATAGATCATGATATCATAACGGGTATCTAGTTATCTACTTAGAAATTTTAAGCAGTATTCAAAGACTAGATTTAACCAAGGGATTTTTCGTTCGTTTCAATGCTAATTTTGCCGGTTGACGTGCAACATTCGTGGTGCGATAAATTAAAATGGAATAATTATGTCGATGCCGGCACCAGAAAGAAAGAAACGGCCAACGTTTATCAATTTCAAGCATTAATTTACGGCTAGATAAAGGCCACTACACGGCAACCACGGTACCGTCGAAAGAAATCTCCATACAAAACATTACTCGCGTGTGTTGAGCGATTTATGCGACGGCTCAGAGCTTGAGGAGCACAGTATGCTCCTTATTGTATATTATTGTAGTGACACCGACTAATTTGTTGGCCGACTGATGAGCCAACAGCGGGGAAAGAGATGGTTTATGTTTAGAGATCGTTCAAGTATATTAACTTTCAACGTAGAGAGGAAGCAAAGTTTATATTAGCAACACCTACTACGTAATTCCGTTGAGTATGAATTCGGTTACTTAAGAATGGATTGTCGATTTCAATGGGTTGAACTCTGTTCTAAATGAAATTTCAATAAATCTTAAAAGAGAATTTTAAAAGGAAGTGCAAGTTTACAAATATTTTGAAATACTTCCATCTGGCTTGATACTAAGTTTGAAGATACATTAAATTTTTCCCGTTGCGAAATTTGTAAATAATAATTCTTCATTTTAAGTAACGCGAATGTCATGCGCCCACGCATATAAACTCCGTTGACAGAATGAAACTGTATTCTCTTTACGTATGTCAAAAAACAGATCTTTGATAATATTTCATTTCGTTTGGAAGCAAATGATATAAATTAATTTCAAACCTTTTTGATATAAGCTGTTTATATTCCAAATAGACAGGAAACAAGTAATTAATAATTATTTTAGTCTGTTGATAGTAGAGAGGAATCCCCCACAAAAATTGTAATATTAATATGGCTCTGTATTGTAATACATTCCCGGACTAATATATGCTAACAGGTAACTAACTTACAACAGGATAGAATCAATGAATTTACTTGAAGATGTTGAGAAAACTTTGATAGCGTGATGCAGAATGCATTGGCGTCATCTCGTCATGAATTGCGGGAACTCGCCACATTTCATCGTAAAATATTCGAGTAGCAATCGAGTCTTCAAGAAATCGTTCTAGCTTTTTGCCGCAGGACAATAAGTGCGACACAGTGACTATTTGAGTCCCAGTTATTACATATGTCTGCATCACAATTGAAGATATGAGTGTCATAATTAATATGGCATTACCAATATACAAGAGTAGAATCGCGTTGTAAGGTGTCCAGTAGCGTATTTAATTACTGAACCAATTAATAAAGTAATCGTTCGGCTCTATTGGGACTTTTCGTCTTAGCAGATGGATTTATTTAATCCCATTCTAAGTACATGAGGCCGGTGTATGTCGATCTGTCATGTGGATATGCGCAGGCGCGCCTCTCCTCACTGCTCCAGACAGTTCTCGTTCCAATAAAAAGTATTGGACTGTAGTTTTGATACGTGTATAAAAGAGTAGGTCGAGTGTAGTACTAGTACTTTTGGATATATTTTTGGCAGTTTTTTAATTCGCATGCATGCTTATTTTTTAAAATTCGTTATCAAAAAATAAAGTATGTATACTAATTATTCTTAAAATATAAAATTAATAAAATAGCCACGGTAAAAATAAAAAATATATAACATTTGCAAAAAACATATTTTTCTTCACCAGTTAAGTAGCGATAACATTGTGACTGAAAATCAGCGTTTCAATCAGGAATCCAGGGTTTGAATCCTAGACACTTTTAATTTTTCGAAGTTATTTGCTTTTTATAAATTAGTATTGAATACTTGCTATAACGGTGAAGGAAAACATCGTGCAAACTACAAATAATAAAGATAGGCATTGCAATTACTATTCCTAAATACTGATAAAAAAAATAAAGCAAGTAAAACGTATTAAATGGTTAAAATTAGTAAAACACCTGTTTATTTTGTTCAAAATAACTGATTTCCTTCAATAAATTTATTAACCTTCACTAACATAATAAATCAAATGCTAAGGTCAGTCTACTGTAACTAATTAAATTAGTATGTTTATAAAAGGTAAGATAAGATGGTTGTTTTTAATTTACGTAAAAATATATTCCGAAAAAACACGTTTTTGAACAACAATTTTGCCAAAAATTTGTAATTAAGTACTAGAATTGTGGGTACAAAATAATTTGTGGTAGCCCTTCCTTAGAAAATCATTATTATTATTTATGTGTCTAGTTGATCTTGTGCCCTATTATATTAGCTCGAGCTATCTGAAACATATTAGATTTAGAAATGTTTAATGTTTCGTAAGCTTAAGGCAAGAGTGACATAAAGCGAGCATAGAGCGTGCACATTTCGCAAGTTTCTATTTTGTATCTATGTATGTGCCAACCCTATAATTAAAGCCTACTATACATTATTTTAAGTTATTTCAAAAAACAAATATTTTATTTAATCCAAATAAGCAATAAGAATAGAAAAAATTGAGAATAGTTAGGGAAGTACCTAGTACCTACTTTTAAAAATATTACACAAGCTCCGGGATTCATGATACGAGACAACACGACGTTTTAAAACAAATTGAAAAAATAACTGTTACTGCGTCTACCCTACAAATCAATGCATAAATTATTAATTTAAAATTAATAAAAAATAGCTATTAACTTTTTTTATTAATCCTATTTCTAGAACAAATTCCATTCAGCTTCGCATATTACCAAAACCAGAGTGCGCTAGATTCAGAATTTCGTAAACTCGGGGGCGATCGTGACA
Organism: Spathilepia clonius; assembly: GCA_018250295.1. NCBI lineage: Eukaryota > Metazoa > Arthropoda > Insecta > Lepidoptera > Hesperiidae > Spathilepia > Spathilepia clonius. The sequence goes on along the minus strand of DWRA01000297.1, from coordinate 14,178 downwards.
TGAAACGGTGGAGTAGGCGCACGACATTTCAAAACAAACCGAACTCTAACATGTCAGTATTTGGACGCGTGTTTCTCGCGAGACTTCACTCTGTTTGAGCATATTTTGACTGGCTAAATCGGTGTGTAAACCATTGTATGGTAAATACGCAAATACACTTCAGTTCAACAACATTGTCTATTATTGGAGTGTGTACGTTAATTTGTGTCATAATATTTACGTGTTAGTAGATTTTTCTGTTCGGTATTTATTAGATTACTCTGTTAATACTACTCACTGTTTCTTAGGTGATTTTGTTGCGTATTTTATTTTAAATAATTATTAATGTACTTATAGTTAAAAAACTAATAGACGCCGAATCTATTGGACTTGTCAAAATCCCCCCTCCCCCCAATATGACCCGAAAGGGAGGAATATACATACCTACTAGTTGCCACTATAGAGTTTCTTTGAATGCGAAATTATAGAATTGTCAGTTATAAAGTTTCAGTTTAATTTGGCAGTAAGAAGTTGGTTAAAATCGATTTCCAACATTAAATTAAATTGTTAGTTAGAAGAAAAGTAAAATCATATTAAAACGATTTTATTGTAATTAATTTTACAAATAATATAAAATGTTGATAAAATTATAATATGACGTGTATTTGAATACTAGTGTGTATGACAAATAGCCAGATACCAAACAGGACACTGCGAGGACTAGTCAGTGGTATCTAGGTAAGGGGTCACATTCATAAGATCTACTAGGAACTTTCTAATAGATAGGTACATTATTGGATTTGATTTATCCAATGAAAATAAAATGTTTTAATATTTCAAACAAATAATATTTTAATGAGTAGTTTAGTTATGCAGTAACGCTTAGTGGTTTAACATCAGCGTCTGAATCCGAGTGTCCGAGGTTAGTATCTTTGACACGCGCCTCTGATTTCTCGAAGTTACGAGCGTATTATGAAATTATTATCATTACCTATAACGATGAAAGAAAACATAAACCTGAGACAAAGAGCTTATTAAAGAGCTCTCAAATGTGTAAGATGTCTATCAATCCAGACTTAGCTAGCGCGGTGGACTAAAGGCTAAATCGCCTTTCACTGAGAGGAGACCCGTTCCCAGTATTTGGATAGTAACAGGTCCATGACAATATTTTTAAATTAAGTATGCTACGGATACACAACACTCTTTCTCATCTCGTCTCTACCTCATATTTACTGATCGGAAGTGATTGTAATTAATCATTGTTTAAAATGTTCGAAGGTATATTGAGATTAAATTATGATAAGCACTATTTTATGTTTGTATATTTTGTTTATTGTATTATTGTATTTTGTTAGGGAACATGTACTTACAATGGTTACATAATTGAATATCTATAATGTTTTACCTATGGGCATAGAAATCAAATATCCATTGTATAATGGCGAAGGAAAACGTCATGACGGAGCCTGCACACCTGAGAATTCTTTAAAAAAAATTACAGGTGTGTGAAGTCTATCAATTCGCAATTGGCCGGAGCGGTGGACTATGGCCTAGCCCCTCTTACCCAGAGGAAACCCGTGCCCTGTAGCAGCACATTAATGGGTTGATTACTAATGTAATATTGTAACCGCTCTCGACATTTTAGAATTTAAGCTGTCAGTAAGTTTTAAAAATATTTTATTTATGTTTTAATTTTAAATAAATTATTAATTAGTCTAGCAACTCGTATCTGGTCTCATTAACCTTGAAAATAGACTTCTGTAGTAATTCATCCTTGTAAATATTGAAATAGACATATTAATAGTCTATTTTAGTTTATGATTTCTATTAAAATGTATTAATAATATTTTCCATAGTGATGAAATAGTATGTCATCAATAGTAGAGGCCTTTAGCATTAATCTAAATTTCAACTTATAAATAATATTCTTATAAACCTATTTAACAAGGTTTTAGAACACTTTGTCGTTTGACTCCCGAGGCACCATCGTCACACCTCTAATAACAGCAGCGTTAAGCGCTACCGTGTTCAGCTTTGAAGGGTATGGTAAGGAAGACATAATTATGTAGGTACTTATCCGAAACGTTCCAACTTAGTCTTTGGAGTAGCAACGCAACTGTGGCCGAACACCTTTTATCCTACAAGGAAGGCTAAATTTATTAATATTAATTAAGTAAGAGTATTCTAATAGAAACATAATAAGAGGTCGTTTTTAATATCACTTAAATGAGCAATATAGGTAGGTACTTCTAATTAGCAACGATGATCCAGCACTGATCATTGAACGTCATAATAATTATCTTTTACAGTAATTGTTTTCATCATGAAACTATGATATTTACCTACTAATATCGAGAAAGGTAAATATCATTTTGTACTAATTGTAAGCTACGTATCTAACACGGAATTACGAGTACTGACGAGTACATAAAGCGTACAATGAATAGTGATGTACATTCAGCGTCATAACGTTTATAGCAAAGGGAGTACAAATTCAATTTATTTTTTGTAAAATTTAATAACATAAAAAATTGTATTTTTAGTTTGCTATTTGTAGCACCTACTTGAAAATGATTTGCTAGTATTTTTTACTTCGCTTTGTACTTTATTACTTTGTAGAGATTGTTGCACAAAAGTCGGCCTGTTACATTGGGGATTCAGGTTTTAATCCTCAGCCCGCACCTCTGATCCCTCGAAATTATGTGTAAGAAATTAATTATTACTAAATATAACGATAAAAAAAACATCGTATTAAAACTTACATGCCTGAGAGTCTGTAACAACAAACTGAAAAGTGTGTGGAATCTACGGATTCATACCAAAGCAGCGTGGTGGACTATGGCTTCAACCCTTCACTTTAAGAGTAGAAATGCACAACAATGATGTTTGCTAGACGAATGTGAATTTAAAAACACTACCGTAATACACAAATTCCTCATTTTGTTATGTTACTCGTAAAATGCATCAGTCATCAGTCAGTAATTAAACATCGCGAAAATATACGCATAATTCCTTATAGTAAGGGAGTACAACGGATTGCTCGCCACGCCCAGTCCGCTGATAATAATTAACCAATTACAGAATGACAACCTATCGCCGCCATTTTAATTGGTTCGCCGTTCGCTATGCATTGATCCATAAATCTGTTGGCGCGTACTGCATTGTAAGTTGGTTATTGAGTGTCTTGTAATGCATACATCGGCCGTGTGTGGATGTGATAGCTTAGTGGCTTGGATTTTAGTTTCCATTCCGGAGGTTCAGGTTCAAATCCGTACACCCGGGGATTTTGAATAGTAAACTGGTTGCTTTAATGATGATTGTGTGCATTGTTAGACAGGATTCTAAGATGATTTTTCAAAATGTTCTCAAAAATGTCCAGCTATGGGACAATAATGAGTTGATTCAAATAGTAAGTTACAAATAATTAGGTCTTCGAAATGAGAAATGGCCATCACTTACTTTTACGCTTAAAATAAGGAATTTAATGTAGAGTCGTATGCCAAATTGTAAGTATTTATTCCGAAAATCAATAATAGGTGTTTTGTACTATTTTTTTTACTAAATACCTAATGTGTAAAAAAAACATTGCTAGTAAAATTGTGTTACCTCTCTATGCTTACAGTTTTTAATGAATACTTTAATACTTTTTTTATTTTCCACCTATTTTACAAAATTTATTAAGAAAAATAGTTACTAACCTTCATTTATTCAAATCAAGTCAAATAGACAGCAACATAAAAAAAACTTTTACACCACATTAGTTAAACAATTTGTAATCACGCCACCCAACCAACTACATTATTAATTGTACTACAAACTTCCCAAAATCCAAACTACGGAATCTATTAATCAAACCATCAATCTGGTATTGGCGTTTTAATTGCACATTGTTTATTGCGCTTTAAAAGCTGGGGAAAGGAAACGCAACAATATTTTTTCCATATAACCATTAATATCTGTCCGTTTGTCGCATTTCGCCCCGCGGTTAGGGGTGCTTGTTGCTTAGCTGTCGATGCCTTTGTTTACAAGTTCAAAGTATGTTGCTTTAATTACATGTTCTTTCTATTATTTAATACTCTTCCCTCTGTCACGGAGTACGCAACAGTCTTCTGAAATATGTTGATTTAAATACTTGTTCCTTCTATTTTTCAATACTCTTCTCTTGTCACGGAGTATGCAATAATTTTCTGAAATATGTTGAATTAATTGTGTACTCTTTCTGTTATTTAATACTCTTCTTTCTGTCACGGAGTAGGCAATAGTCTTCTGAAATATGTTGATTTCATTACGTGGTCTTCCTATTATTAGATTTTTTTTTGTCACGGAGTTTGCAACAATTTTACGTGTTCTTCTTGTTATTGAATATCCTTTCTGTCTTGGAATAGGCGGTAGGAATCTGACATATGTTGCTTTAATTATGTGTTCTATGATTAAATATTCTTTCTATCTCGAAAGAAGCAATAGAGAAGGTGGTAGAAAGTGTGCGAAGCCTACCAATTCGCACTTGCACTATACCTGTTTATGGTCAATCCTTCTCGCTGTGAGAGGAGACCCATGCCCAGCAATGGGACATTTGGATTGACAAAGCCTACGACAGCGGCTACGATAGCTTAATGTAAGAGAAATTATATGCCGCTACTATCTGCTAAAGTTTTTTTCTAATTCATATTTTTACTAACAGAGATAGTATATTGTTATCTCATAATCAGGTGCCTATAGTATTAAAAAACTATAAAAATTAAAAAACTTTTAAATTTAAACTTTAAAAATATACCTACATACCTAGTCTGCGTCATTGCCACAATTTTAAAAAATCTAATTACACCTTATATTCTAAAATCCGTCTAGTCTCTTGGGCTACAGGGCGTACCGAAGATTGCCATAAACATACGCTCGAAAATCCTAACCCTCCGCGTTTAGGCAAAAATTATCAACATTCTACTTTGTTGCAAACAAAAGCCGCTCGAACTTAGCTGAAACCGTTAAAATTTTCGACAACTTTCCCTCCGTGTCACGTCTCAGCAAGCAATATGGTAGGTATTGATCAGGCGCCGAAGAATTAATGAAGTGGGCACGTCGACCCCCGTCACATGCTGTCGAGCCTGTCCTCAACTCCTGACTGCGAGCCTGACCTTTTAACGGAATGTCTATACAAAACGTGTGGGCTTGGGCATTATTTAAACAGTATTTGCCAACGATTAGGCATTGTTATTGAATTACGCCTACCGTTTGCCGTAAGCAGATATTGGATTGTAGATTACGGTTAGGAACCTTTTACCATATTCGTATGCGTCAAGGAATAATAAATTCTCAATACATTAATCTTATAATTTTAGAATTATTAGACTTCTTATGCTATATCATTTAGCTCAGGGTTGTTACAAAGGCTATGCACAACGCTTTGATGTATTCTATACCATACAAATATAAGTCTATATTTTTCATAGTACCATTTGAGTTACATAGCAACAAAGATCAAAGATAGATACGCGGAAAAAATGGCGACGCATGTCCTTATGCTATATTATACGAAACTTATTATTATATATTATTTTAACATCGGTTTGATCAATTATTATTCTGCTGCTACAACCTAAGGAAAATCTTTAGACTTAGTTCGAAGTAAGACATCTAATTTGTACTTTTTTATGTACATAAATATTACAGACTTCGTATGAAATCGAAAGGTTATACCATGCATTAAGCGCTCTATGACACTACCACGTAATCACCTTAAGAATACTTAATATACCGCAAATTAATTAATAACATATTAACTATCTTCCTTAACAAGTTGTGTTGATGGGAAAACGTAGACTTTAATACACAGATTTAAGTACTCCGTGATGGCTTATTTAATTCGATACTACAGACTTCCCAGATTACATGTTACCAGCTGGTAAACAAGAATTACTTGTTCATTACATCATGTTCGTTTATGTAAATGAGGGAAATTAAGTAACATTCGCAATCTTAATATTGATCGTTGCTTTATTTCTGTATGCATCTTCTCTGTAGGTTTCTGTAAAAGGTAACTTATACAATGAAATCAGCTTTTTCGTAATATTTCTCAATAAATAACGATAAGATAGCTTAACCTCGTGAAAATGCCAAAAGCAGACCCTGAGAAAATTGCATAAATTTAAGACAAGTATATAAAACTCATAAATAGTCAACCCATTACTGTACCACTGCTGAGCACGGGTCTCCTTTCAGGTCGGGGTTAAGCCATAGTTCATCGCGCTGGCAAACTATGAATTGTTAGACTTCACACATCTTTCCTTCACCATAATAGCAAGTGGTAATTAATTTCTAATACACAAATAATTTTGAAAACTCAGAAGTGCGTGCCTGGGGTTTAAACTTCGAACCCCCCGATTGAGGGCCGTGTTTCCAACACTAGGCTTTGAGAGAATTTTACAGATTGTGTAAAGGAAGATATATTTGACGTATTATTTATTTGACATCATAAAATAAATACTTATGTGCAATTATGAATAAACGACGGAGCGAATCACGATTAATATTTATAAACACGACGACAGTCGGAATATTATGAACTTAGTTTATTCTCTAGAATTATACTTAGCACTTAAGTAGATAATATAAAATTTTATGATAGCATACGTAGCGCATGAGGTTACCCATTTTAATGGAAGGTATATCTTATATATAAAATTTCCATGTCACAATGTTAGTTACCGTACTCCTCCGAAACGGTTTTACCGATTTTTACCAAATTTTATATGAGTCGAACTACAAAGGGTTCTACCACCTTTCAAATCTTCTTATCTTAGGTACGATTTCAATATTATCTAGGGCTGATTACAAATGTCCATGGACTAATATCCACTTACCGTTAGGACTATTGCTCACTTACATTTCATAAAAATATTCTGTTGTTTTGTTCATCCAATATTCAAAAACTATATAACTTTTCCAATTAATAATTTTTCTCTCATTGAAAATTTGATGTGTAATTTAAATTTTGAACTCTGTTACGTTGACCTAAGTTTTAATTTACATAGTCCAGTATTTCAGTTACACCCTTATCAAATGAGAATAGAGTCGTGGTTGCAAAGTCGTCTTCACTCTTCAGACTATTTAAATTCCAGTTCGGTTCGTTGCTTCGCTGGTTTATACGGTGCCGTTAATTTTAGAGAAATTGAACTAGGGGCTATTATTGATTTTGCAAGGAGTATTTTGTGGGATTTACAGGGATCGTGCGTTTTTGTTTTTACAGAGACTATTTATAAAATAATCTTTATTTGTTCGTGACTTTTCTAACACAATAGTTCCGTTTAACTTGGTATACTAAGTGATATAGATAAAATAGTTTATAGACATATGTGTTCAATAGTCAAATCAAGATATTTTCTTAAAAGTAGACTTTTTGAACGTCAACAACTTTGGAAAGTATCTAAACCGTAAACATATGATTGATGTAACTTATTCCATTTTTATTTTTAACTTCATTTTCAGATAAAAAAAACGTAAAAACTTTAATTTTGCCTACGTTTAAATATAATTTACCCTCGTCATTTTAGCGTCTTACAACTTTAAAAGACCGAATAGGGTTATCACTCCCTTTCCAATTTACATTCAATAAATTTAATTACTTACATCAAAACATAAAGTTTAAGTCGCGGCCGTCGACAGATGTTTTGACAGCTCCAATATTAATTGTGACGTTACGCTGTCTCTCCGCTCTTCCGTTTCCACGTCATTAATAAAATGAGCAATAGTAGAAATATTTATCAATGGCATAATCGATACAGAAACAATTATAACCACATCCATCAAAATTCTCAACTCCGCTTCGGTTTGAAGGTGTTTGAATTCTTCTGACTCCATTCAATAACGGACTCTACATCATTTTAATACAACCCAAAATCGACCTTACATTTCGTGTAAAGAAAAACAGCTGCAATGATTCTTATTGCAACCGAGTAAGCTAGAGTTTTCTCTACCGATACAATACAACGGTTTAGTCCGGTATCGAGCAACATTAACATTCTTATCTCTAGTCTGTCACACAGCGAGAACGTCAAAGTTCGAAGTGAAGAACGTATTATAATTAATAGTCGATGATACGCGTGGATCGTAAACAAAAGCGGTGATAAATGGATTATAGCTTGATACTAGATAATGCGACCTGTGGGTTGTAAATCGTGCTTTCGTAACCGACCGGTCACTTCTCAAATTTTAGGGGTCCGTAAGGTCGAAACAAATACAAAATTGATTGTTAAAATCTACACAAACGTGGGTAAATTTCATTTGAATTGTCAATTTTATTTGAATCGTCTTGGCATCCGTCGTGAAAAGTTGATAAACCCATTCAATTGATGTGCTAGTATTGTTAATATTGAAATTAAATAAATACATATAGATCATTCACGCACAGTAAGTAAAACTTTGTACGTATATTTTTTATGTTATTTCAGATAACTTTTTAAATAAAACATTAAATAATTTTATAATAGTTTCTTATTTTATACCTAGTTCTCCTTTGTATCTATTGCAAATATTTATAAATCGAAATAATGCATTTTAAATTTAAATAACTTAATAAATATACAAATTAGAAATAATATTAATTATATTTAAGATAAACTAAAAACTACATTTAATTGTATTGTAATTGCTAAGATAATGTTTTGTTTAACTTATAATAGCGTATTTCAGTTTTATCTATAATAATAAGATATTTTTTTGTTAATGTTTTAAATACTTATTTTAAATTAATTGCGTTAATTATGTATAAAATAAATAAGATTTATATTCATGAAGTAAGAATACCGTCTCGTATAATTGATATATTAGTCTACAAAGTGAACGTATACATAATTAAATTAAAATAAAGTAGTAATTAAAAGGAATACATTATAGTTACATTAAAATTATGCTAATAATTAACACTACATGTTTGACTTGTACCTTACCTACTGCAAATAGGTATATAATAGGTAATATACATATGAGCTTAGAATAATATGTCTTCTTTCAATTTAGAGAGGCTTGGGACATTTATCTTGGCACCAACGACAACCCTATTTCTATCTATTGAAGGAGGTAGAACCCTCCACCACCATCTAATAATATCAAAGTTACGCGTTGTTGTCTCCTGGTTTGAAGGATATGGTAAAGGAGACACACTTATCCGAGGTGTGCCACCTTAGTCCTACTCTTTAAATGCGTCTACGGTCGATCTCAAGAAGGATTTTAATGTTATTTGGGGTTGAAAACACACGTCCGTGTGCAAGCTCATTTGCTACTTCTATACAATAAAAAAACTGAGAATAGCTAAGAGCGGTGTCCATCGCACTACTCCAGTGTGACTTAGTAACTTGTTGAGAGATACATTTGTCTAGTAATGAGACCTAAAATGTTCTTAGCCATGTAAGCGCTAGAAGTTATACACGCGTTCCATGTTGAAGCGTAAATCTCATATATATAGATATATATCCATGCTAAATACATCATTAGAAAGACATATTATCTGTCAGAGCGTGATATTTAAAAGGCGCGAGCGGTTTAGTTACAACGTGTCATTAGAACTCGATTTCATTTCGTTATTGATTACGTATGACAACAATTTGTATCGCTTTGATATCGTGTGGGAATTAGGCTAGTATTGATAGCGTAGAGTAATGATCCTCAACTTTCACCTCTGGGATTGTATCGAAGTAATGGGCCCAGTGAAATATTTCGGCAGAATGTACATGTACACAGTATACTTATAGTTTTTCGAAACTTAAACCCTTCTTCAACTAAATACTTGTAATATACATATACAAATATTTTCGTGAAGCTATAACTTTGTTGAATAAAATTGTCCCCTTTAAATTTTATTCAGATATAATATTTTTATATAATTCTGAAATCTTCGTTATTATCTCATTCGAGTGTTAATATGTATCTTTATTACACTATCAAATCTCCTTAGATGATGTTTTAAATCTACGGCCATGTTCGTAGCTAAATTGTTTTAGAACCTAAGCTTACTATAGGTTTACTCTCCCCAACCAACTTTTAATTCCTCTTCCTAAAATTCCGCTATCAAGTTAGTACATAACAATATAATGTTAGTGATGTTACATATTCATGATATAATCAAATAAAAATTAAACGAAAACCAAAAAGAAGACATGATGAATAGGGCTGTAAAATTAGTCTTGAACAACCACTAAAATACTTTACGATACATTTTAGCGAGTTCCACAAATTTACGATGTGCTACTAAACTAAGCGTTTATTGCCAATACCTACTATCATAACTCGTACGAAACGACCTCAACACGTGTGGTTCCAAAATCAAATTAAAATCATGTTTGATAACATCGAGTGGCGGTTATGGAAATTTATGACTATATTACCTGCGCGGGCGCATCGCGGCCAACAAAAACCAGGGCCGGACTACGCAATTATTTATGGGCTCCGCAAATGATTATAGTTTACGAGCGTCTCTGAATACGCCTGTGGCAACGCAATGATCGAAGTAATAATGGAAAACTGTGTCATAATACCGTTTATACAAATCAATAAAATTTAAGTGTTTGTCTGTCATTTAATTGACCTATTATTAAAATTACAGACAAACACTTTAGTTCACAAAAAGCAAACCATATAAAGCCGTTATTTTAGTGTTTCCTGCCTACATTTTCTTATTTTACGAGAAGGTGAGAATTTTACTTTAGTGAAATAATTTTTAATTGTAATAGGATAGCTTTCAAGATCAATCTTAAGCTCTATTGAAATAACCAAACTTGAGCTGCATTTCAAATTACGCCTTATCATGGAGGTGATAATTCCATATCTAATTTTAAAATTCCGTCTTATCACTAAGGTGGTAATAATATACCTATTCCTTTATATTATGATGCGCTGTCCCGGAATAAAAGGTGGTAGATACGCAAATAACTACATTTACATACACGAGTGGTTATAACATAGAACAACGCACCTGTGACTGCTTTATGGCAGGACTGCAGGCATGTTTAGATTTAATGCCAGGTGTCCGTAGGCTGCAGTAGCCACTTGGCATCAGGGAGACTATACACTACTTTTGTATATTACATTGAATTAGCAAACGAGCTTGCAGCCTACCAGATAGGAACTGACATGGCTATCTGCAATCAACTCTATATGTGAAAAGGTTTTATCTGAAGATGATTACAGAAGTGTCGTTTTTATGAAGAATAAGATGGTCGCCTCCGACGAAACGAAATAACTTCTTTACGCTATAGATAAGTGTAGTAGTAATCTCCTGTTAAACTATTTAGCATATACCATCTTTAAAAATACATCATTTCAACCGCCCACAAAATATATTAGACCTTCCTGATCTATAAATATCTAGACCAATATTACACACTATCAAATTCCACACGCTCGTAAACGCCGCGTTACGAAAAAGAAAATTAAATACAGGACACAGGCACAAAAATGTGTTGACCGCAAACACAGAAATAAATCAGACAGATGACAATTTAAAGTGGTTAACCCACTAACTGTGACCATTTTAGATACTTTGATCAAATCTTGTCGAAACCGAACCTGCGTGTGATGCGTAAGCGCTTTTAAATCCTACATAGATACTGATACAGTTGGTTTTAGAATGAGCGAGACACAAATAGTGGGTGTTTGTTCTAAGTCTTTAGAGTCACCGTGAAGATTTATGTTTTTATTTAAGAACTAATGATATAGTGTGAGTAATCGCCGTTATGCTAATTTGAAATAATCTCTGCTCATAAAGATAAAGAACTTAAGTAGGTATAGCAGGTTAAGTTTATATAGATGATTTTATATTATTTAATATAGGTAAGTCTTGAAGGTGGTAGAACCCTGGTTCAACTCCGACGGCCACACACATTTCTGCTTGATAACATCAGTGTTAAACGCTGCTGTTTTCTGGTTTGAAGAGTATGGTAAGGGAGATAAACTTAACGAGGCATTCCAACTTAGTCCTCAGGGGGAGCAACGCCTTTGTAGACTACTTCAGGTAGGACTCTAATCTTATCTGGGGATGCTAACAGTCCACGGCAGGCAATGGCCACTTACCATCAGATGGGCTGAACGCACGTTTGTAACTTAATTACAAAAAACTTATTTTCATGTATCTATGTACTATTTATCTTGTAAACTGCAACGTAGCCAGCCTTAATAACGGTATAATATGTTTAATGTTAACGTAATCAATAATCTTAAGATATTGATCACCGTTACATAAATCTTTACGTAGATAGGTAGATAGATACTATAGGTTCATGTTTAGGCTTAATTACTAAAATGAAACGTTACTAAGTTTTATTAAAGGAGTGATAGCCTAGTGGTTAAAAATTTGCATCTCTGTCGAAGGGTCTGGTGTTCAAGTCAGTTTTGTTTAAGATCATCAAAAAAATATTCACGACTTAATATAAGTTACATTTGATTTTTGCTTTTACGAAAAAAATATATCCATAAAAGCAAGTATCCCGCCACTTTCTCCCCATTTTATTGAATGCTTTCCCATAATCATTTGCCAAAATGCCCTATATAGACACCTGGCGCCAACGCCCGCTTCTAATACAGTTTCTACTTTACGATCTGTTAAAAGACGAACTTCACTGCCCAAATTAACACGAAATAAAAACGAAATCGATGCTTACAAAAAATAAGCGAAGGTACAAGATAAAAGCTTAAAAAAGGCCCACGTCAAAACATTTGATTGTATTAATATTTATAGGCATCGTACCGCCGCAGGAAAGCCGGGCCGAGACGAAGAAAAAAAATGTTTATCAGCCCGTTTAGCTTTTGAGTAAACCGCGAATCTTTTGTAAAAAGTTATTTATGGACTCGAAAACAATTGCGGTGTTACCATTATATCAAATATGACAGCAATAAGTGTATTATATTGTTTTTTGTCGTTACAACGTTGAGATGAAGACGTTCAGTTCATTTTGGTACAATAGTCCGTACATTGTATTGTGCGTAAAGTGAGCTGTTTTGAAAAAGTATTTTTTCGAACCATTTATAAAATTGACTTTCAATTAAAATTTTAGAAACACGAAAAAAGCACCGATTTGAAAAGCACATTTAGGAACTTCGGCTCTATATTTTTCATAGCCTCCATGAGTTATTTAAATTAGGCCGTTCATGATTAGAGTAATTTTATTAAATAGTATATCTTATAAATCTTGTTTTCGGTTTATCATTATGCAAATAAAATTGTTATACGAATGGGCAAATCTATTAGCACCTTAATAACTGCGAACGATTTGAAATGTAAATTGAATTCTGATTTCTTGTTATTTCCTTGGCGGCAATTAATATAGTATCTCTGAAAGGCGCGTTAATAAGGAAGGAGTAAGGAGAATAGTATAGATAAATGTAGTTATGTTGAAGTTATTTCAATCCTTGTCTAAGCTCACATTCCGAAGTACCTATTATTTCAACAACCGTCGCGGACGCTTACCGTTTCAGTGGATATTGCAGATTTAGTCAATGTACCAAATCTTATAGAAAGATGATTCATTTGACCACATTATATAGTCAAAACGCAGTTACTATGTCAGTTTATCTTGCACATATGTTGTATATTTAATATTTTGTCTTTGTGCTTTCATATTACCCATCATAGTTTCACAGAATCCTATTGATCCACTATCCACTTTAGACTTTATGCTTTAGACTTTAGACTATTCACTTAGTTTTTTTTATAATATAAAAATAATATATTTTTAACGAGCAGTAACTTTAACACACACAACGCTGCTACCTTTGCTATATAAAAGTTGAGTAAGAACTCATCATTACATCAAATGACAGCTAATCACAGATTCCGTAACAAACTACGAAAAATTCGACGAATATAGTATATAATTAAATAATAAAAGGTGGTAGAACTCTTTGAGTTTCGACTCCGGCGGCCCCACCGCCACATCTATTTCTGCCTAATAACAGCAGTGTTAAGCACCGCTGTCTTCTGGTTTGAAGGGTGTGGTAAGGGAGACTGACTTATCCGAGCCATTCCAACTTAGTCCGTAAGGTTCTAGTCTTATCTGGGGTAGATTACAAACGTCCATGGGCGGCAGTTGCCACTCACCATCAGGTAGACCGCATGCTCGTTTGCTACTCCATCATATAAAAAAAGTTTCAATTTTTAACGTAAGCTATTTAAGAACTAAAAACTAAGTGCTCGAGACCTCAGGTGTCGTCAGC
>DWRA01000296.1:0-27640 GCA_018250295.1 Spathilepia clonius | reverse complement strand
TATCGCGGAATTGATACATTTTGTTATGTAACGGGTACTCACGATACGATGTTTTGATTTCTTAATTGTCGATATTTTGATCCAGTTAAAAACGCAGTTCAGTGTGTAAAGATATAGTTAGTGGTCAATTTTTTCTACTGAACTAAGGATTTCTTTCACGCGGATGGTAATGTTTTTTTAATAATAGAAGATCTGAAATCTTTATTCTACACATAAAATAGTTTAGGATTACCCAGTACATTTACTTCCGACTATCGTTTTCTAAATTTGAATCTAATGACGTCATTCCAGTTGGACGGTGAATGTTGAGTGTAATTGCGGGTAGTTAGTTCCACGGAGCTGTACGCCGTCGTTCGTTAGCCAGTCAGCAGTTTAGCCTGACATGTTACGTTTGGCTGATGCTTAGTTAGGACATCTTGTAGAATATGTTGAATTCGCGTTTTCGTAGCTTGTACGAATTTGTACACACAATTTAAAGGAATTCCAAGTATATTCCGTTTAATTGTTTCGAGTTTTTTCTATTTGATGAAAGTAGCTCGTTTAACAGGCAGTTCATCTAATGATGAGTGGAAGTGATGTCCATGAATGTCTGTAATCGACCCCAGATAAGGCTGTAGTCCTAACCGGAGATCGATCACAGATGCGTTGCTACACCTGAGAACTAAGAAGGAACGCTTCAAATAAATCGTCTCCCTTAGCATATCATTCATACCAGAACACAGCAGCGCTTAAAGCGCTTGTTATTTTGCGTGAAAAGGTAGTTCCACCGTAGTCTACCGAATTGGTACTACCACCTGCAGTAATTATATCTATTCGAATTTCCTACTGTCAATTCGCCATGTCATCAAGAAGATTTCATTCAATACATTTATTAACACAACTACGCTAACAGTTCTATTTGTTGTGACAGCTGACATTATACACCGATTTCCCACGAGATGGCGTTAGTGGTCATATTGTTTAAATCAACTGTGTTATTGGTTTTTGAGACACTTATCGAGTTTAACTATACAATAACACCAGAACAAAAAGCTTAATCAAATTTACAGTAGTATACAGTTTAAAACATTTTTAATACTCACGCGCATTAAATAAAAGTTTATCAAACGTATATGGAGTAAGGCTAGCAGTATGTCGGTAGGTAATTAAAGAAAATATGACCGTAATAACTGAAATTATGCTCATTCTTGATGGCGTGTACTAAATCATCGAGGGAACTCACGACCGTACCTATTAAGTCTATTTACAACTTTTATTGCAGTAAGACTTCAACTAATGTCTTACGGACGAATAAAAGGGTCAGGGGCTATTTAGGGGAACTCTGTAGGGGTTGAAAGTTTACAATAATGTCTTGTTTTTCGTTTATATTTTGTTCTCTTTTTCGATCAAAAAATAAAAAATAACCTAAATTGGTTTGATTGAATAATCTTTAAAGCAAACTGTTATAAGTCCGTTTGTACATTATTAATTTTATTCATAAACAACAATTTATTACTTTGTTCAAGAGAATAATTAGAACACAATTTAGAGAACAAAATAAAAACAAATGAATATCAAAAACAAACAGTACAATACAAAAATACAACACAATATAAACCAATCACTACTTGTCGAAAAATAGCGATCATCATTCATTCTAATAGAAAGGTCATATCGAGTACAAGACTGAGTGCCTGTAACTAGTCGTAATAACAATGGGAGCCGTCATTTATCGGCACAAAGCTAATACGAAGCCATCGGTTCCATAATTACGACACCATACACTTATTTGTCGAGTGCTTCGCTTTGTTCAGAATGCTGACAATGCGTGCTTGCAGTATATTCCTATCTCGCTGTGTTGTCACACTGAGAACAGGTAAGCGATGCGTTTTTTACAAGATGATTACTTTATCTTTTATTTTGTCTGTTCATATAACGCATAATGATCCCTCGTTTGGAATTAGCGCAACTAGTAGTCACCTATCGAAGTGCAGGCTACACCCAATAATTACTAATTTTATTAATCGATTGATCTTTTGAAAAGTGGTAAAAAATATAAGGTTCTACTTTGAAGGATACCGTCTCACCTATTTTTATCTCGTAGTATTTCTTGGGTTTCGATGGTAAAGTGTGGATTCCGCATCCGTCATTAAAGATCTATGCATACCTACCTTGCCTACAATACCCTAATAATACGTCAAGAAATAAATAATAACATGAATATTCTGGGTTAAATATGGGTCAATTGTCATTACGTTATCATTTATTAACATCGCTAACCCCACTTACTAGGTCACAGTAAAACAAGTGCCTTACAATGAATGACTTTTCAATCGTATCCTCTATTCACCTTCGAGTATGTCGTTGGGCTTTCCACTATGTCATTTCCCGCACTCTTTTCACAATCCCTTTCTAAGGCAGGTCCGTAGGAAGTGATTTGCTAAAACACACTCCTAATGTACATTGTGAAAGCGCTAGCTCCTTAATGCCTCATTGACGATCAATTCAAGGCTTCGATTTATTGCCATCCGTTCTTAAGAAGCCATTGTTGTTGCTTCCAAAGGAGTCATAGGTTCGAATCGGAATGAAATTCCGTTTGGTTATTGACATTAATCGATAGTGGGGCTGAACGTTTATGTACATGCGTATGTTACGTGCTTGAGTTTGTGGAATTTCACGATGAACAATATTTCTTCCTATATAAACTTAGATCATTTATTAATAAGTTCATGTTATCTTTCTTGATCTTACTTTTCCACTAATAAAATAAGGTATTAAAAATAATTAAATACTGAAAACAGAATTTCGCGACCTTCTGAAGTTAATAGACTAAGACAGTGATATTTAATTTGATTCGTCCGATAATGAAAACGTAATTAAAATAAAGTAAAACGTTCACTTAATTTTATTCGATTCCATGAATATTTATTAGCTCGTAAAACAAAGTACATATAAGGGTACAGCCGCGTCTTATTCAACCCAAATAACTTGAACATATCTAAATTGAAATCCGGGGTACATCTAAATCTTCAAAGGGACGTAAATATCGGCGCACACTTTGGACAATTTCGCGTACGATAGATACCCAACGTGGAAAACAGAGACGCTAAAATGTTCCGAGTATTTTCTATACCACTTCTCGCCAGTAACCCTCCGGGACGGGAATCTCCCACTAACGTGTAAATAGACTTATTGCAAACGGGAGATATGGCTGCCCGTCGACCTGTTAATATTTTAGTGCGGGTTATGAGGTAAATAAATAAATTGCTTGTTTTCTACGTATTAATTGTAATGAGAATTACGTAGTTAGACTTTTGCGGGAAGCTGAATTTAATCCGACTTTAGAACTGCAACGCGAAATGGAACTCTAAACTTCGGTATGGAAGCTTATTTAAATTTGAATAAGGAAATGTGTGTTATAAACTGTTGAAAGGAATGTTATTATAATTGGTTCGTCAGAGTTCCGAGTACTCTATTATTCGCTGACTATTTTCGTCGCTGAAAGAAATTATTTGCACCTGATGTCCATGGATAGGAAATATATTGAACTATTTTTTTGACTTTGAGCATAATAACTTATTGATATACGTATGTATATTATACGGTATTATACTGTACGGTCGGGCAGAAGGACGATGGACGGATATATTGTGTTTATAAAATCATCATGTATAAAGTCCCTAAAATATAAAAATATGAATAGAATATTTGAACAAAACTTCATAAATAGAACAAACATATAAATAACACAAAAGTATTTTTCAATAAAATACTGACGTTGATTAATATCTTTTTCATCGCAAGCCGTACGTTGTAAAAAGAATTAAACAAGAGACAATTGTTGTTGAAACGGGTGTCATTATAATACGTACGCCTCGGAGCTTCCCCTAATGCAAACTGCATTGTACCTAAGGATGAATTATATATGGAATTTTTAATGCACTGAAACTTTGTTACCAATATTGTTAACTAAATCCAAAGAAACAGAATATTCGTATTTGTACTAACAATTCTGTTAACGATAATTCTACCTATTTGTAATGATTGGGGCTTGTAGGTATATCTATGTATTTATTAAGAACGTTTTAGTATTTGTATTAATGAGTAATTTACACACTTTTATGAACATCCTACTTATAAGTAGATGCCATTACTGCGATTGCATTATTACCCCACTAATTTCTGCCTCAAGATGGTAGTGTAAACTCGTTTTCTCCTAGTCTGAAGGTAGTGATGAGATGAGGTAAGGAGAAATTTTAACAGAAGACCTTCCAACTTAGTCTTCAGAATCAACAATGAATTTATGTCAGGGCCTGTCCTTATGGAATCCGTAACAAAAGTCAGTAGAGAGCGATCACTTAACGGGTGGGTTACAGGCTCATTTGCGTCTTTTATACCAAGAACAACACCAAAATTAGCATATATAATATCAATCCAGTTAAGTGGATTTACGCCGTCACCTCGAATGCATTTAGTGTATACATTAGCCAGGTTATAGTTTATGCAAATGCTTGGCGGCTGGCGTGATTACGGAGCGGCCCCAAGAGGTTCGGTTCCCACTTTATCTCATATGCATCACGCCAGATGCATTCTCAACCGCGGCGCCCCCTGGGACCATGCGTCGGTTCAACGGAGCGATACTACCTACCCGTACTTTGTTATATGCCGTGCAACCTTCGATATGTTTGCTCATGGTAAGTGTGGATAAAGTAGTACAATTTTTAATATTTTTCCATGTAACAGAAGTAGCAAATAGATTTCGTCTGATAGTAAGTGGATGATATAATATATTGGTAAATGCTTTTTATCTTAAATTAGTAGATTTCTTGTGTGAAAACATCACACTGCAAATGAAAAATTGGAACTATATGCATACAATACAACATAATATTAAGTTTCAACACGATAATTGATGTTCCAAAGTAAGTAAAAGTAAAATTTCAAGTATTTTTTAGTAAAATAATTATGTTGAATGTTGGATAATTAGGCATCTATAAATGGAATCTTTAAAACCCTAGTGGCTTTTTAATTAATCTCCTTTCACGAATTTAACGGTAAGTTATCTAAATTCAGTATATAATAGTACTGAAGTACTTTTCTATTATACTATTTAAATGATGATATCGTAATTATAATCAAAAAATAATGTTTCGATTATAAATGTTACCCAACATTACCATAGTAATAAAGTATTGATAGGTTGAAATAAAATAATTTACTAAATTTATTATTGATACAAAATATTAACTTGAGTTTACGTTATATTTAATCGCTATCACCAAAGGAAACAATACGAGAACATTAATAACACATAATATCTAAAACATTTCTCCAAAACCCAAACTCTTCACTGTAAATAAGAAGTTACGTTTAAGTAAGAAACAAAAACAATAGGAAGTACCAAACAAACTTGGTAGCTTCAATAGAATAATGAACGTAGTCCACTCAAAGCGAACATTGTTTTAAAGTGAATTAAGTGTAATACACGTTATATTAACAAGGGCGGTTCGCCACAAGATGCATCTGAGCTTAAAGTATTCCCGTTCTCCCCACGGTTGCCACGTGCTGCCACTTAGCACTCGCTGAATACACATTTAAACACACAAAATCCTACATACTACTCTTATATGAGACGCGCAAAGATCAAAATCCTTTGTTCTTAAGAGCCAAGTAAGACGGTAGACTGAGTGTCTGCCTCAACCGAGAGCGCTTCTTCAGAAGCTTTAACGGTACGTATTAGAATTGCCTCGACGTGTACAAAAATAGTTGAATTGAAGTGCTCCGAAGATTCTATTCGGAACAAATAAAGACGCTCTTGGATTTAAATAAATGTAGGAGTTGCATTAAACATTCAAAATATTGTTTTCCAACTCAGAGTGTTTTGTTTGAAGTGTATTACGACACACGCAAGCTATCATTATGTTCTGTGAGTATTATTTTTCAGAATAACAAATGGATTTGGTCTCTGACGTAGTCAAACTTACGTATTACGTACGAGGTTTTCGATTAAGATAAAACAAGTAAAATCAATTTAACAATTGTAATTTTAAGATCATAAAAGGTGGTAGAACGGTTTGTGTTTCGACTCCGGATATGTTACTTTTAAAAAGCATAACAAAAACGAGATAATTTTAATGAATTCTGAATATTTTATTTTGATTTCCTAGGGATAATAATTATCTAGACGAACTTGAAAAGGAAAACATTACGTTAAGACAAAAGTATGCCCAAATCGTCTGCCTTTTTCCGGGAAACCTCACATACGAGTAAGTACATACTATGTTTACATTTTAAAGTTATTAAATAAAGACTTTGATGAATATTGTTTCAAGTCCGTTCTCGACAACAGTAAGAAAACATTCATTTCACTCAGCCATAAAGTGTCTTATGATGCGAAAATAAAAAGCGAACGCGAGGGAATAGGCGGACGACTTTAGAAACGCGTTGAAAGAAATTTTATGGGGCCGGGCGAAAACGATCGCCATTTATGATTCACGCAATAGGCGTCTTTACACATCACGAATGTCGAATGAAATATAGATAACACTACTCTTATGCAAAGTGAGAGGTGAAATTTTCACGGTAGCAAGGCACGCACTGGAAGCAATGTGTCCCACCGGTGCGAGGTGGCTCGTGCGACCAAATGGAATCCGCCCCGCCGAGATTGGTTCCGCTAGTTTTTTTTTGTTTAATATTTATGAACTTCGGGTCTCACATGTCGCGTTTTACCTTCGCATAATGGCATTTGCTTCAAGCTCCGCTACCGTTTTGTGTGATGCTCGCGTGAAAACATCCGTGCGGGTGTATATTTTTGGCCGCGCGTATTGCTTTGCTTTGTGATAGGGGTTGGAAATGAAAAAATAGATCAATTCGTGGTTCGTATCTGGCAGCACAACCGTACCTATTTCTATATTATATCAGCAGTACTGAGCCTGATTACAACTAAGTATTAAAGTTGTAACGACTCGTGAAAGAATATTTATGGTACAATGTCATTCAAACAAACTTAAATACAACACCGATGACCTGCTCAAAATTAGATCTTTTAGATAGTTACGTTACGATTGTTACTATTTTTTTTATAATTCCCTTCAGATTCAAATTCATATGATGGTTGAAACAATAATTCATTTTACAAATATCCCCATAATCCTTTTGGTTTGCATAGTTTATGAAATACATAATTTATACTGAAATTAAATATCTAAATCATTTCACGCAAAATAAAATAATTTAAAAGACAATGGCGGATTAAGGGATGGGAAACCGTTAATTATTTTTTCAACCAAAAGCGGCCATAAATAAATGTAAAGGGTGCTATTAAACGCATTATTCGCGCATATTTAATGTACTGAAAAGGCTAAAAGGTTTTTATTTTCACAGATTCAACAGCTTCATATAAAGTCACCTTTTAAATTAAGCCCTTATTCAACACCTGATTTATAAACAAAACAGCGCGATCAGGGAAGTGGATAGCTTTTAAAAAAGTGTCGGATTTAAGGCTTTTTGACGCCGATTATTATATCCGAACGATGAACGCTTTGAATATTCAAAAAGGTTATCTATGCATTCTTCTTTGGGGGCATATGCAAAGAATTCGGGCTACGTAACGTGAAAGTTATCGTACAATGCACCGGCGAGACTGAAAAATTCACATTATCAGTTTTCAGTCAGCTCGTCTCCGTCACAAAAACAATTTCACGCACGTACAGCTGCGGGCGAAATGTAACATGCCTAAAATAAAACTCGGTATTGTTGTTAGGCACTTGTAGATTGTGCCTGGTACGCGTTGGCACCGATAGAACGGGTAGATAAGGGTCTATGTGCCGTATAGAGGAGAGCGTCGAACGAAAGCCGGCGAGCTAATTTGGTATGTTAATAGAGCGAGCGATTTGATTATTGAGATTAATAATTGAATGGGTCGAAGCGTCGTCTTGCGGGCCGAGTGGGTACCGCGAAAAATAGATAATAAAATGTATTGAAATGGCTGCGGGCCGGCTTATCCGGTTGAAAGTCAATGAATATTTGATTTCAATTTTTTTCCCGACGTCGCCGTGAAGTATTCACGCCATACCTAATTTGATTTTCACCATTCCGGCCGTTTGCCGGGGCAGTTTGCATTCATATTCAGCCTGAATACGCGTTTGGGTTGCCTTTGCCCGGGTTTGATACAAATAAACAGCGGATATTTTTACATTTCTTACCAGGATAACCCGACCCAACTGATTACGTTTCGGGGATAATAACCCGGTAGTATCGGGGTGGTATAAGACATTTTTGATATTAAAATATTACACGTACACACGCCTGACGCGTTTGGATTGTATTAATAGAATGCCGACCGGAATCGAAGACGTTCCTAATGAATATTAACCGAAACACGCCGATCCTCAAGCACGATATTCATTACGGTACAAAATACTAATTTACTATTCAGTATTTATGATTTTTATTTAATAGATTCAAGTCTAAAACGAGGATCTCTACCTGTTCGTAGGTGGTCACTACAACTCATGAACATCTGTAAGTAACTCAATATAGAACAGGGGTTCTACCCGAAGCTAACTACAGATACTTTCCCGAGGACTAAAATGGCTGTCATATGTACAAAAGTGAGCCGACAACCACACTTCTTCCGAAACGCAAGAAATAGGTATTGTAGCTCTTCGCTAGAATTATATTGGTTCTACCATTTATATTTTTTTTAATTAATTTTCAATCTATAATAAATCCCCAACTTTCTAGGTTTTGCAAATTTCAAGAGATCTACACTAAGTTTTATATCCGATAATTTCGTAGAGCTAAGCAGTTTTACATGACAAGGTTTTTATTTCTTTGTTTGTTCTAATTACAAAGTGAGGGACCTCAAATATTATCCAAGTGACACGCAAAGGTCGTGAAACTTGGAAACGGGGGTAATTGATGATGCGTTCTGTTTGTTATTGCTATCGTAACAAGGTCCTTTTTCCCTCGCCACTGGTAAAACAGGATTCGTTTTTGCGAACTTGCATAAATGACGGCGCAACGATATTTCACCCTGCCTGAATATTTGGGTCAACCTGTTTTTGTGTAATGGGATAACAAAAGTAAATTTAACATTGTATTTGCTGTAACTGCTTCTAGGGAACCTTCGTCGACAACAAAAGATGGCTGCCCTTGATACGATTTCCGTGAATTTAATTAAAATCTTACGCGTTGTGGGGATAATGAAAGCAACTGATTACATAAGTCCCAGCTTGTGGTGCTTAGACGCACAATTTATTTGCTTGCTTATGTCAAAATGATTAAGGTGCGCCATCTGCCGCGGCTTCGTTCAAATATTCTGTGCCGTCTTAATTGATTAACATACGCAGTATCTAAATGGGATATTAAACTCTTTTGATGGAAGTAAACTGGGTGGATATAATCTGGCATCTGAGTATTTGAATTTGATACTTCGGTTTAAGTAAAACACACATATATAAACCAGAAGGGAAGTATTACCAGTTTTAAGTCAATACTATTTAAAAGTTCGATCATAGAATCTAAAGTGAAACTTCTACAACGATTTCTAATTTTCATTAAAATAAATAAACCGGTTTCTACTCTAATACATAGTAAAATTTTTCTATGTCGCGGGTGCAATAAAGATACATCTTTGGGTATTCTTCCTTAAGAATACACGAAATTTAAATTCATCATTGACATGTCTGCCTCATATGTTTTTGAAATAATTATATCACGAAATTTATGACTAGTCATCAAATCATATATGAAATTTATGATTTGATATAGAACTTTTTACTATATGCCTATAACGACAAGAAATAAACACATTTCACGCCTATTTCACTTTCGCCCATACTATATTAGACAACAATACCGAGAAATCTTCGCGTACAAACCATATATTTTATTCGGGCGTCGATTTGTTATTTATTAGTCGGGAATAGTCTGAACACGATGGGGGAAAACGAAAACGGTGAACCTGTTTAGTGATGTCGATACCTCCTACTAGGGCTGCCAACAAATTTCGGATCAGCTATAGAAAAATATATTACACCCCAAAAAATTTTAAGAAATCTATGACACGTACGAAATATTTAAGTTACTTATTACTATTGGGTATACTATTGGGTATACCTTAATAGGGTTCTAGAACTGATTAAGTTAATAGAGATGTTTTCAACAACTTCGCATTACACTAAAAGTTAACAAAACACTGCGTACTTAACTAACAAATAGTACTATATCATTGTATAATTTATTTTTCAACGCTATATAAGCAGTTTAGCCTAGTTTTAGACGTGCTTCTCAATCGTGGCACTGAAGTTTAAACCGCAGTCACACACCTCTAATTCTTATCACCTGAAACCGATCACAGATGCATTGTTACTCCTGAGGTCTAAATTGGTCACTTTTTATTTAAGACATCTTATATAGGTAAGACAATAACTAAAATATAAAATTAGTATAATACTAGATATATATTGTAGTCGGCAACGGTCGGCGACCCTATAGCTAATCCACGTTTTGGTACGCCACAGTACTATTGTTAGAAAGTTATCTTCGGTTTTTCTTGTTACCAAAAATGAGATTTTATTTATTAAAGTACTGATAATATAAATTGATAATTACTAAATCAATAAAACTTGGAAGAACTGATGTTTTGAATGAGTGGGCAGAATCGTTATTACTTTTAACGCATTTGAAATTTCTTGAAACCCAAAATGAAATACGCAGTGATCTGTAAAAGATATTCAATTAAAATTGAACGAAAATATTTATACAAACTAAAAGAATGAGTTCGTAATTTCTTGGTTGAATTAAAATTTTATGGTGTAAGGGCATTCAATTACCACCGCGAATATTACGTTTGTCCTATAGCGGTCATGTGGAGGGCCATCGCCGCCACACTATTTCTGCTTAATAACAAGAGTGTTAAGAGCTGCTGTATTCTTACTAGAAGGGTTTGGTATATTCCTATATATCTGATGCGGTTCACCACCACTTGTTATCAGATCGACTGCACACTATTTTGCTAGTTCCATCAAATTAACAAACCAATGCAAACTAATATTTGCCATACCACTCTTCATAGATAATTAGATCTATTATCAGATTTGTTACAACTAATTATTTCTGATTCTAGTCTGCAGATAAAAATAATCTTCTAATACGCTTAGTTAGGCCGCAAACCTTTATTGTACATATTGCATAATAAAACTGGTGTTAAAATTTATTGCCAGAACATGAGTAAATGACGCGTAACGCAAAAATGTTATTATTGTTTCCTCATGTGAAATGTAAACCTTCAGAAGTTTCGTTTGCAAGGAAAAACATGGTGACACGGCGTCTCGTGCGTGCCCCACAGCCAAGTTACGAGGTAACTTATATTGTATGTTATTACCCTCCGTCTTTTAATAGTTTTTATCGTTTCTACCAATGATACATATTCAAAATGCTATAAAAAGTTTAATACAATTGTAATACATTTGATTGATAGCTTCGTCAGAATTGAAATAATGAGAGAAAGCTGTATGAATTTGGATAGTAAATAGTGATATTCTAAAATCGAAAAGTTCAAACATCGAACCGTATTCGTACACCTACGCACTAGTAAATGGTGAAAACGAAATAGCAAGAGCTTTTATACGATTGGAAATGGCTTTAGATGGTAAACGAGTATGAACATGGACGGTAGTACTCAAGTAAATGTCGACATTAAATGCGCTGATTCCAACATTCATCACAGTGCGGACAAATCATCATGAGTAAAATGAACACAGTCTGCAGAGACAGACACTGAATTAAAAAAGTCATTGCTACTTTTTTATAAATTATTTGTAGCCTGAATACCTGTCCGCGATATTAAAAAGGGCAATTTTTCTAACCATTATTCTCCTTTAGAGCATTCAATGAATAAATACGATAACAATGTATTTAATATAGAAAAATCAAAATTTCACTTACCTCTGTGCCTATTGGTCTGTTTGTCGAACATTAACATGGCGTCCTCAATCTGTAACAAAAAAAAAGACATAAAGTAAAGTTCAAATGAAAAGATCGCGAGGAAAAATAGCGAAAAACAAGGGCGTCGTGCGCGATTTGAGCCCCGCCCCGGCAATAAAACACTCCGGCGTTGTAATAACGAATAAGCACCGGTACAGAGTAAACCACATGCTGCAAATAAACTTTGATAAGCGGGGGCGAGCAGGTAATAACGTATTCATAGAGAAATAAATGGAAAGTCGGCGGTTAGGACACGCGAACAGAGATGCGCTGTCACAGTTCACCCGACCAGTCGTACACCTAAATTTGGCCACGAAGGAACGTTTTTAAAACTCCCCATTCGCCACCAAATCCGCGGTAAAACCGAACCGGCGAAATTGCATTGTAATATTAATGCCATCACGCATACTAATATACGTACGTAATTATAAATTCGTTCCTTATCAAATTTTCAGTCGCGTATGAGACGTGTCACGGGAAAGGTTCGGAACTGAGATGACCCACGTTAAAAATATGAGTTCGTACAAAAACGGGTTCTCGGTTTGACAGGTGAGGGCTCTAGGGTTTTGTCTGGCGTCGAAGTCGCCAGCGTAGGCCGCTCCCTCGGGCGACATTACGCGGGAACTCGACGCAACGCACTCCCGATGATCGACGTCGAATACCCGTAACAGGTGACCTTTCCCTGAATTATTCTTACCTGTAGAAACGTTTGTTTAGTGGTGATTTGTTTGAGCGAGAATTGTTAAGCTTTTGTTTGGGCACGCGTGAACCGGACAACCCTCCTTTGTGGTGAATAAAAAATTTGATACAATATTGAGTAGACTGAAGTTGGCACTTTTTTCAACCTTCACACCTTTTTACGTTTGGGTAATGTTACGGAACAAGGATGGATTGTCACGGGTTATTTTGTTCCAGTCCTGGATATACACTTGTTGAGTATTATTGTGTTAAGTTATTTCACATCTAACTTGCACTCTTGACCTGGTTTATGGAAATTGTAACTACCCACGTTTCTGCGGGATAGAATATATAATATCTTAAAGGTTATTTATATTGTCCACCAATAAAGGTCATAGGAAGAAATTTTCATGCGGAGTTTAAATAAATGCTGCAATATTAAGTTTTACTAAAAAATATATATAAATAATTGCGTAGAATACTGATGAGTATTTATAGATGTTAGTTAGAGAACAACTTTCACCAAAAACCTATATTTTCAGATCTCTTGGTTTACGACAAATTTAACTCATACAGAAAATAATCCAATCAATTACGTTTTCTCAACACATACAATATATTATTAATCATATACATAATGTATCTTATAGTAAACGAATTCAGCAGTTCTGTCTCATTCTTATAAATCCCCGGCATTTAAATAAAATGAACCACTTTAAAAACTTACGCAAAATACATTCTCTGAGAAGCCAGCGTATATTATTTAAGTAGCTAACCGTAAAATCATTTTCTAATAGCGGAGAAGATATTTTTTCTCCACTTTAACTTATAAATTAATCTTACGACGTCGCTACTCAGTTATTACTAGCATCTAGATTTTATATAGTAATGCAATGTGCAATAAACGCTTAGCAAGAAATGAAATTCTTACTACATTCTTAGCGTTTCATTATACGGCGGTATTACAAAAACTACACACAATGGATTGAAGAAAATGTATGTAGGTTTTAGGACGCAGACTATATTATACAGTCTTTCCACGCGATAATGTTATTAAGATTTGCTACACATGTTTAGTACGTTTTGTTTAATGCGTCTTAATTGTGAAAATGTGCTTCGACAAAATTTAAAATCAACAGCGATTTAGCACTGATTCTGTCATAATATTTACATGAGATGAAACTGTTTATGACTACTACATTTTTCATATTCACTGAACAACGCACCCAAAATTCTACGCAGTATCGAAAGTTTTACGACAGTTAAAAATATTTTATACTTTATTTGCTGTCCGTCAATAAAATCATAGAGGATGTACTTAATACTGTAATCTAATGCGAAACAATTACTTTCAAATTTAAATATGTCAATTTTAAATATAGTTTTTTAGAAGTTTCTTATCTGGTGTACCCGTTCCTATTAAGTTACTATTCATATTAATTTAAGAGGTTAGATTACTTGTATTATGAAATACTGAGTACCTAATTATATCTGAAACTATAAATACGGTTGGCGGCCATTTTGTCCGAATTAATATCGCAAGTGTCGAACGCATCTCCATTTCTACCTCTTTGATAGGTCTTTCTTATTACTTTTTTCATTTCCAGTAGTATACAGAGACAGGTGGTTGTACAGGTCAATCCCTGGCCCCTAGGGCGATGTTACGGTGAAATCGAAGTTTGGGCCGATGATCAGTTCGAAGCCTCCGAGGTGTCATTTGATACCAATTTTGATTTTGTTGAATTAACTTGTAAATAAGCTTATAGATTTGAGTACAGTAATAAAATTTTATATCGGAGTGTCATTCGTAACACCAAAATCCAGAATTTAAATCGCGTTAGTAATGCTGTTGACTTTATGTGTAACATGGAAGCAGCAAAAGAGGTTGCAGTCCACCTGATAATAAGTAACTGAGGTCGGACATAGATTTGGTTCTTACTGACGACTAAGTTGGAATGTCTCGGATATGTCTCCTCTACCAGACCTTTCAAACAGGAACACAGCATTTAACTCTGCTGTTATTACGCAGAAATAGATGTAAAGGCGGTGCCTCCAAAGTCGAACCGCAAAGACTTCTTCCCACTTCTAACGTGTCCTGTTACTTTAATACGATGAAGCGTCTGTTTATTTCATTTATATTTTATAAACTCAAACGTATTTTAAACGTATATTTAAACTTAGAGGTATAAAAAGTTCAGAAATATGTAAAATACACTTGCAGAATTAATACCTTTCTAACATAGTTGAGTATAATAATCTGGATACCATCTTATGATCTCACGAGTAAGTATTTATCTTCGTAGCTGCTTTCGTATTTCAATGTTCATGAAAATTTCAAAGTCTAAAAATTTTGTACGGTATATGTTGCGCCAGTGTACAAATAAAGCAAAATTGCGTTATCAGTTTTGTCATCACTAAGTGAATCCGTCCTTCATGTTACTGCAGTACAAAACCCGCATTTCGTAAAAGTAGAATTTAGCAACTTGAATTTAATTTCGAGTCTCGCTTCGTTTCACAACGAAAACTCTATTTTATATTGTTTATAGCGCAAGTTATTGTAGTTGTATCTAAGTTGAAGTGCTCCGCGGTTTATTATTTGTAGTGTCTGATGTTCGCGACATATTATGACGCAGAGTTGAAGCTTAGTTTTGT
This sequence comes from Spathilepia clonius, assembly GCA_018250295.1. Classification (NCBI taxonomy): domain Eukaryota; kingdom Metazoa; phylum Arthropoda; class Insecta; order Lepidoptera; family Hesperiidae; genus Spathilepia; species Spathilepia clonius. Next base: position 12,340 of record DWRA01000296.1, on the reverse strand, counting down.
TTGTCACTTGAGAATAAACATCGTGGCTCTAGCCCTCTCACAACCATCGCAGACGGCTGACACCTTTATGGAAAATATCGTACGTTTGAAAAATGACTAAGCTTTTAAGAATATAAAGTCTTGCACCGGTACAACGTATTTTTGCTGTATCGTTTTTTTTCATTATTTTGGACTAGTTGAAAATCAGCTTACTAAATTGTATTATAGAATTAACTTAAAAAAGCTACGTAAATAACAATATCCTCACTAAATATTAAAGAATTATTAATACATTAAGAGCTTAAAGCTTTGATAAACTTCAAAATATTATTGTAGTATCTATTATGTTTCTTAAATTCAATTTACTTTAAAGATTGTCAATTTACTGTACAATACATTAGTATGAAAGCTAAATACAAGTATAGAATAATATCAGCGCTCCGTAGAGTCACGTAAACTTAAGTGCTCCTGACAAGTTGAGGTCTAATATGGACATTTATGAACACTTCGGGGCGTGACCAGTCTAATTCGCCTTTTAATATTCGCCCGATGTGTGGCGCCCTAGTGTGGGATTCCCAACAACTTTGCTAATACCACTTGCTAGCACTTTTGTCACTGGAGTCTCTTATCCGAAACATCACATAAGAATGGTTTTATATTGGAGCTTAATCCAGGCTATAGTTTATTGTAATAGGCTAAATAGATCATATCATTCGCAGATAGAAAAAGTCAGAAGATAAAAAAATCTGCGTTATTAAATTGGGATGGTACCGTCACCGTATCTATTTCTAGTGTAAAACAGTACTTGTGTTGACTTACATATGAGACGAACATTTTAGTCCTCAGGATTCAATAAATCTATAACTAGGGCTTCAGGTAGAATACATTTATTATAAGGAATTGGTAACAGATGGCCATGGGCGGCCATGACCATTTATTACTTGGTGGAATGCATGTTTGTAAGCTACTTAAACTTATAAAAAACAGATAACGGTACACGATTGTAGCACTTTTTGTAGCAGAAGTCCAATTGTCCAAACGCATTGAATGATGAGGAATGACAAGTATCAGATCGAACGGGTCGGTGTAAATTGGAGACAATGTAAGGTCGGAATTTTACGGCCAACCCGGACAGAATAAAACAAGTTTTTTACTGATTGTTTACAACTCTCCGCCTTTGCCTATCGCTGTTTACTTTGTTTATCGCGGATATTTATGGCGTTGTTAAATTGTTTTAGAGTTTAATTAAAATTGGAGTTTTATTTTGCTATCCAGTTTCGTTAACTTTACTTTTTTTTGGATAGAAAACATTTCTGTTACGTTTAAAAGAGTACTCTATATTTGTAACTGAGTCAGAATTCTTTTACAACCGCAATGCGAATTCTATCAAACTAGATTCATAATAGCTTTCACATTCAGGAGAACCAATGAAATGTCACTCGCACAATTCCCTCTAATGTTCGTTGTAACTGAGCACTCCCTATTATTAAGTATTTTATTTAAGGAGGAGACCCTCGTGTCCCCGGAGGTACCTGTCGCATTAATTTGCGAAACGTAGGTAGTACTTGCTCAGACTCCTTAAAGCTAAATTTTTTCTCTTCCTTTGTCATTTACGAGATTTAGTACGCCCTTACAGATTTCAGACATTCTGATAACTTGTTTTATGTCACTTTGCTTAACCTAATCATATTTTTAGCCGAAATTGTTAAATAATGTCTTTGTATAGTAGTTCCGAATTTTTGGAAGTTTCTCAGCAATTTTGCCAGGTAACACTTCTGTTTAATATTAGATTGTATATTCTTATATTTGTAAAAAATATCTAGAAAAATTTAATTCCCCGAATAATATTTATCATTTGGTACAAAATATAACAGTTCTTTTTGATATTTGTTCCTTGGTACAAATATATAACGTATACTTTTACAAGATATTATATTAGACAGGAACGATCGAAAGTTCTGGAAAGTACTTCTCCAACCATTTATTCGGTACAACATACGTTGGTACTTTCATAAACCAGATGGGCAATACTGAATCGCGAGTGTAAGTACACGAATTTTGAATTACGAGCATTCGCCGCAATTCATCAAAGCCAGCATGCGATACCGCTATTCGTACACCAGCATTTGTCAGTGGAACTAATATCAGAACAATCGTTATGCGGCGTACGCACGATCTCCCGTACACGATTGTGTATAAAAATTGTTAAGGTCGAACTAAATCCGAGTTACACAGTTTGTTCTTTATAGTTCTATAAAAACATATCCTAAAACATATCCTATAACAAGAATATAAGAAAAACTGAGTAAGAATTAAAAGAAAAAAACAATATTATGGGAAACGTTATTTCACCTCTAGATTTTATAAAGGCGCTTTAGTGTAGATACCTATTCGTATGGTGATTGCCTCATTCGTTGTCGCATAGCGTATTTTGATCGGATATTTAATTGTTACCACATTACTAGTTCTGTGGAACATTAGTTTTGCATCTGATATCGAGTCTATATTAACGGATAGTGTGTAGACGGCCTTAGGTTATTTGCACGCGTGTGCACCGCGTCCCGTTTGTCAGTTTGTGTGCACGTCTACACGGTTGGCTCTGACGCATTGATTTGCAAACAACGTTCGTTCGTGCTTCCCTAGTACCTACAGCGCAACATTCGGTCCTAAGGGCCACATAAACAATTTCATTACACTCCCCCATAATTTCATCATGTCCATTGTACACTTATAACCGTATTTAGCCATTAAGGTACAACATACAGCAACGCGAACATACTGCGTGAACTTTTAATTAGCGCGCAGTTTTGAAGGGTGCTTGTCCTAGTAAAAACAAAAACTTTCGTGGCAATACTTAAAAAAATATTTTTTAAATGAATTTCATGTTTACTACGTACTGAAAATGTTTTTGAAAAGAGACTCTGAATCTCTGTTTTGTTGATTACATTTCAGTTATACAAATTAACAATAAATTAAGGTATTTTTTTTTAAGTATTTCAACGTCCGCTACAACGTATACAACACATTTTATTGAATTATGTTTTTAAGCAAATGTGATATTTTAATATTATAGAAATAACGTAAATCGAGATTAAAGACATCTACAACTTTTGTTATGTGTAACAGTAAAGTAAAAATATAATAAATACAGCACCATAATTTCAGTACTTTAAATAACTTTAACCTAATATTTTATTTTTTATATATGTATGATGTTAACAATGTTGTATGATGTATTGCAAAAGCCCCTATACTCTCAAATATTACGAATATATATCTTTTCTTTCATAATCACTTATAGAAATTAAGCTATAAATTACTTACAAAGTTTCCTAGGCATCTAATGTTAACAATCATTCATCCTGCCAAATTAGAAATGTCAGATGCTAAGAGGTATTTGCGAAACATGCAATTGTTTTCTCACTTCGGTCGGTTAGCGGTTACTTTGGCAGTTCGGAACAAGCGGCCGGTCGTAATGGTCAGGTTCTTGTCAATCAAAATACCAGTTTCTCGAACAATGCTTCTTGTCTGTCCGTTTGGTTAGGAGCTGTTTTGCATATATTAACTTCCACTCCAGTCTGGCGTGGAGAAGCCGGGCTCGATTGAATAAGTTTTGTTTGCAATCTCTAAGCGAGCGTGGTGTGAATTGTAATGAAAAACATTACTTTATACTAACGCAAAGTATAAATAAGTCACTGAAATACTTTTTTACTAACTCAAACTTCGTTTTAAGTACAGTGTAGAAACCAGGCCGGTCCTTGGATATAAACATTTTTTTAAGAAAAACTTGTAATAATGTCAACCAAAAAAGGGATTGTTCCGATAAACTTACGAAATGATATATTGTGTAAACAAATAAAAACATGCGAAAGTATAAATTATGACACAAATAATTCTGGCGCAATACTACGATACACAAATCGGTCCAAATGGTATTGCCGTTTAGAACGCGTGGTCACATAACATTACCAAAATCGAATTAGGGCCTCCCACTTTTGGCAACTCGCTCCAAAGTAGGAGCAAACTCAATAAAAACGAATCAGAATAAGGAGACTTCGGGAAATGGCATAAAGAAAAAGTTTTAATTTGTTTAAATATTTCCGCGGCTCCGAGTTCCCTTGGTGACTCAAGTTGCGTAGTAATAACTTGCCCGCGGCGACCTAATGGGACGAGCCACCTGGTCTTAAGGCGACATAACAATTAACTTGAAGAAGAAAATATTAGTTGAGCTAATAGACCCACTCGGATACACTCCGCCCTCTGCCCTCCATAAATAACACCCCTTCCTGAGGACAGGCTCTACAATTTTGTCGTATTTACGTAATGATTCTCCAAGGAGAGAACTCTCGGGAACGGATACTTGGTGTACGGTTTTATCCCTGTGTTTTTACAGGCGAATTGATTGGGAAGCGCCAGGAATAATATCGGCGCCGGATTACTTCCAGCCGAAGTTTCGGACGTGTATTAACTGTTTCTGTTATTAATACAGTTAGGTAGGGCGTTCGAGGCCGATAATGAAAATTCGTTGCTATGAGACGAAGATACGAATATGTGACTCGTTAAGATCGGGTTTATATACTTTAGTAAAACTGTACTTTGTCTGTTTGTATTTTCGATCGGGTCACACGAAAAAAATACTGGTCTATGTTGATAAAGCATTTTGTGCTTAAATTTGTTTGGCACGATGAGTGTTTTTTTAAGTATGTGTATAAATTTTCTTATCATCAAACTCAGTTCTTGATAGTCGCGCAGAATTAGTTTTGTAAAATTATATTTATTATGTTTATTAGAGGTCAATATAATGAATAAAATTGGTACTCATTTTTTTTTTTAACTTTTAGACATTGCAAAATAAGGTATGGGCAATATTAGAACTGATTAATTGGCGTTAAAATGTTATTAATATATTGGCGTTAAAATATTATTAATGAAATGTTAAAATGGTGAAGAACCAAACAGTAATAGTCTCATCATATTATTACTAAAACATATCACAACGAATCCACCGCAACATCATAATAAGGAAACCATTAACAGATTACGCATACATCTCAGTAACTTTGTTAACGCGAATTAACTATCTCAACTTCTCGAAATACGCCTCAAATCCTATTAACAATTACAGGTGCCTCAAACCGTGAAGGATCGATGAATAAAATATGAAAGAAGTTCACGAAAACCCGAGAAACGTTTTTGGTATTTGAATAATCACTTTAACAAACAAAATTCGGTTGGATCCACTTCATTACTTATTAACCTGCACTTGAATACGGGGCAAACGAAATGTAAGGGAGTTCCTGTCTTTACAATCGAGTCAAGCCTTCACATATGTTTATTATTTTTATTCCGTTTGTGATTTAAGTGTACAGAAGTCGAGGATTTTCAAGAAAGTAGACTGAATATCAAAGCATAAATAACAGTATTGGAAATAGATAAAGATTTCAGAATGACAGCTTCTTGAAGCTGTATTCCGTAATGCAATTTATTGTACGAGAACTTTACAGATTGTATTAGTACATGATCCATATTCTTTTGTATTTTACTTTAAAGCTCGAGAACGTAGCTTCTTGTTGACGAATAATCGTAAGGTTAAGAACTGATTGGAAATCCATGTATACAGAAATGGAGAAATCCAGAAAGCCATTGCTGTTTATCTTTTATACAATGTTTTATTCAACTGGCTTTTTTAATTCGTATGTATGTAAGAGTCAAATCTTGGAACTGAATTTTAATCTACTTATAACGTCAATATGGAAGAGCTTCTTGAAATAATTAGTTACTTTTAATAACTTATTCTAAAAAAACATTAAATGATTACTACCTGATGTTAACTGGTACATGAACGTCTTATAATGTTTTTCTGTTCATCATCTTTAACCTATTACTAGCTCAGTCCTGGGCATGGCGTTGCTTTACGTGTAACTATATTCACATATTATTAATATTTTAACAAGTAAAACAATATTTCATCGCGGTGTATCGTTAAGTTACAGCTACATACGGCGTCGGAATTTTAAATGGAACTTGTAGGCCGTCGATCGACCGTTAAACTTTGTTAAGAACCTTATACACTTAATACCTTTTAATTGCATGACTTGTCCCAACACGCGACCCGTAATAAACTTATCACTCGGAGTAAGCCCATCACTTTTAATGATTAGAGCATTTCTCGAACTTTTGAACACTTTAAAAGTTAGGACCTGGCTTCAACAGCGGCCCGATGTTAATTACCAACTTTTTAAAAACTGCAACTCATAATAGACAGCCTGGGTGAAAGATGAATGACGTGTTGGGGTTTTTCATTACATTTCCCCCGAAAGTTTGGAAAAATTGGCGAACAAAAACAAGTTGAATTTGATGGCAGGCTGTTTTGAAACGTGAAAAGGCTTGAGGGTTGCATCCTGTTAGAATGAATAGAGCGCTATGATTATGAGAAGGGTTATGTTACGGAATGATTTTTAGGATTCGGCAACCAGTGATTTCATTTTTATTTTTATACTGTAATGGAAAATTACGCAACTTTATGTTATTTAAAGACAAACTTGGCAATATACACCAACCAAATAACGATAGGAAAATATACCCATCCCATAAACCTATTATTATAAATTTTTGTTCGACTTATTCGTGAATATAATAATTGTACTATTTTAGAGTTACAATTAATTCGATTACACATGTTCATTATTGGTAATATTAGTAAATGAGTTAACTTTGGAATTACTCAAAATAGTCATTGCAGAGTGAGTAACTTTATTTTATGTACAGGAATATATAAAATGAAAAGCAATTATGATCAAATAACTGTAACAGTGTTTGCAAATCGTATTGTCATGGCGCTGTGAAACGTATTTATATCTTTGCTACGTCTGTACCGTGAAACGAGTCTCAGTTGCTGCTACAACTAGTTATTCAGAGCTAAAATCTTATGTAAACCTGCAGTAGCGCAGTGCAGCTGGAGTCAACGTAAATTCGTTTAGTTAATTCAGGTACAATCTCTTTTGCGCTCAATAGCCAATTTTCAGGATCGACACTGTTAACATTTTATACAGATCGCAAGCTTTTCGCCAGTTCAACATTTTCCCGTTAGAAATTGCAGTTAAATCATCGTGGGATATATTAATAGTCTACTTTTGCATTTATGATGAAAGTAACAAAGGAGCTTGCAGTCCACCTGATGGTAAGTGGCTATTGCCGCCCCGGGAAACCTGTGAACAACTTCAGATAAGATTAGAGTCCTACCTGAGGGCGGTCACAGTTGAGTTGCTACCCCTGAGCACTAAGTTAATACGTCTCAGATTAGTATATTTCTTAATGTTATTAAGCAGAAATAGGTGTGGCGGTTGTGCCTCCGGAGTCGAAGCCACAAAGGGTATATCATTTTCAACCCTAATTATTTTTGCAAAAATACTTAGATAAACTTGTGTAGTAAAACGTCACATATATACATAATTAGAATCGAAATCGTTAGCACGTACATAATAAGCAAAATTTCTAGTATTTTACGAGTATAGTATTACACTCACACTAATAGTGTCATCTGAAGGTGTTACAACGTTTGCCTACGGCGATATCATTATCGCACCTACTCATATGTCTACCTTCTAGAAATGAAACATTAATAAAACCATTTTCCTTATATCACTATTGTAACGTTGTTTTGTTCCGTTTCGACGCATATATTACATAATAATATTTATTTAAAATTATATTTAGCGATACGATATAGCCTACAATATAGAAGATAGATAGAAAAGAGTATATAAAATCTTACCCAATTTCCTTCTATTGTGTTTAGTAAAAAAATAACAGTTTGAAAAATGGCGGACGAGGCGAAGCGGTTGCAGGCGATAGCAACTTAATGATGCTACTGAAGTTTCACTCGTTAGTCTTACGTAGACTGTTGCCAGTCATTACCCGCAACGTATAGGAAGTCTGCCATACACCACCATTTTGAAACAATTTGTAGCGCAAGTTTTACAATAAACCTGCGATTATATTCTGACAGCATCAAGCCATAATCGCGGTCGTATACGATTGTGCTAATTTCAGATCGATGACCTTCTTTTTTAACTTCAGAAACAGAAATAGATCTATGAACATCTTCAAGTAGACGTTTTGATAGTGGTAATAGATGTTTATGATGTTTCTTTATATATCCACAGACTACGAACCTGTTTACTATTTCTACGATGGTGGCTGAACGAGCTTTGATGTCACAGTTGCTTGTGTTCACATATAACGATAGATATTTAATGTCTAATATAAAATATAAAGTTATTATATATTTTTACAATTGTACTACTGTATTACACGACCAGTGCTATCTATATTTGTGTTGACGAATAACTCAGTTCGTACTTGTATAATAAACACGACACCAATTTTACAATTAATTTGTAATAAAAGCTTCTAAAGTGTATATAAAACTTTCGATCAAATATCAACTTCGAAAATTCCTGCTTTAACCTGACTTATAAATTATCTCTCAACAATATGTAACAAAAGCCAGAATGTAAATTAACAAAGTTGAAAACACTCATCTAATGGAATAATTCATTTGTCCTTTGATTTTCCGAATTATGCTACTGACGCTCTTCATCTTGAGCACTTATCGTGAATAGAGTTGACATCCATTGTAATATTTTATTATTACCCTGTGAAATGCAACGAGGCGGGGAAATTGTTAAATCCTTACAATAGACTGTCTGTCTTCGTCGGGTCGAGTGCGAAAAGTTGGGCAAGGATCTCAACTGCGAGAGATAAAGGATTAATAAATTATAATCTAACAAGACAAAGTTTTGAACGGTGGTCAATGGACACTTGAGTTTTGGAGCTCTAGTTTGGCCAGGCTGCATCTTGCGCGGTCGAAGCGTGCCTGCACTCCAGCTACTTCACTTTCAATCTGCATATAAATCGGATATCCATAATGACGTTGCTATCGCAAGCATCCCGAAATTCGTTCAAAATCCGATAAGCCCTGCCCGTGAAAGCCCTAATCCACAGAAGTTTGGATGACCCCGATAGTAGATAGACCTACCGTCTTCTATTATGTAAATTATCAGCCACATGAAACTTTCGGTCGACCACTGCGGCTACTAAGTTTGCGGGCAAAAGTTACGATATTGATCTACGGCCGTATCTTTTGGAAGATCGAATCTGGTACGTACGAGGTACCTAATGGAATGGGACGAGGGACCACAACCGTAGTAGTTTGGAAACTGCTTTACTGGATTATCAGTTTAGTTTAAATCGAAACGAAATTATTTATCTGGAAATTATCATTCAAATCATTTTATAATATTATCAAAAACCTTAAAAATAAACCCACGCTGACTTTTGTTGTGCTTTTTGGTGTAATAGATATATGTTAAGACAATTAAGAAAATTTCCTGGCTGGGGATCGAAGCCAGACACTCGAATGACAGAATAGTATGGTGATCAAAAATGTTACAAGATTTGTCATGTATATTGGAATAGCATTGACTTAGCTACTACACTTTTTATAAATCTTGAGCACGGACCTCTTCAAATTCGGGCCTAAAGAATATTATGCCACTAATCCAATGTAGATTGAGGAAGAGGAAAGATGTGGTTAGCAACTAATCTGTATTTTCAAATGCCCGTAAAGCGCCCGTCAAGGCCTAGTAACTGCTATCCAATGATAACAACGGAGACCGACAGCTAACGTGCCCTTCGAAGCATAGAATAGCATTATTAAAGTAAAATCCCTGTGAAAATGAAGAGGTCGTTGTGTGGGGCGGACGCCTGCTGCTGGTAACGACAGGCGTAAATGACCCGCGCACAAAACACGCTCGCGTCCGGTTTGTACGGACGACTACGTCACTGCCGCTCGTTCACGTACTCTATAATCTGTATTGCGACTAATAGGCATAAAAATAAAATACAATCGAAACGCGAACGAATTTTATGCTTTCATGCAAAGGTTTATTTTACAACATATCTCTCTTGTTACCCCGAAAATTGCTCTGAAATTCAGTACAAAAATTGTTCCAGTTCAATACCAAGCTCCACAAACTTTTTGATGGATCTAAAAGTAAGATATTTTAATAATGATCATTATTCATTCGCTCAATTCGAAACAAGTGCGCGATATTACCAAGTTGAGGATTACTTCCATCGACGTTTTCTCGAGACTTTTTTAGGCCTTCCATTTCCTATATGTAACTTTGCTTTTAGAACCGTCTCAGTTCTAGCTGAGAGCGCGAAATTAAAAGTTTGTGTGTCTGGTCGTTTCGTTCAGCTGTCGTCTAAAATTTCCTAAAAATGTTTTATTAATGTTTTCCTTCTAAAAGTAAAGCGTAACGTTGTTGGAAAAATGGTAACGCTACTATATAATGTAGTAAATACATTATAATAATTCTGTCTATGTAAGACGGGAGTAGTCTTCCAAAAGAGCCTTATTTTCATAAGGTATGGGCCTTGCCCTGACCCAGTTCCTTTTAATCCATCGCTTACCTATAAGGTTTTATTGGCAATGGCCCATTACGACCTACATTATCAACATCATCATCCGATTTTACTATTTCCAGTCACGTAATCTTGAACGACGAATATAAACTATACGCCTAGCATAGTTCTCCCTATATACTCGGATAGGGACTCGATTCAATTTGTATGAATGGCAAAGTGAGAGGGAAATATATTATCGCGAAACTTTTTCAATAACACTCGAGCAGTAAAATATCATGTCATTTTACATCCTTTTTGGTTTTTTGCATGGAAGTTCGCGTACTGGAATCAACTTCTAAGACAAATATGAATAGGGAAATGAATTATATGGAAAGCTCCTTCTGCGTGACGCGTGAGAGATTGCGTCGCTTTGCGTCGACCTTTGAATTTAACCAGTCGTTTGTGTGCCGCAAAACTTGCCTCGAGGTTACATTAAGCCGATTGCGGGCGTCAATCAAAACCCGCCTTTTTGCGAGATACCGTAATATACGCACAAAACCAACCAGATACTTAGGCTAATGTTTTTATTATGTGTTTTTATTTTCCCAGCGCCGGTTCGGTTGCGGGAAATCTTACTTGTAATATTCGGAATCCGCTGATGTAGAATACGTTAGGCATAACAACATTTGAATAACAAGTTAATAAATACAAAATATATTAGGTGCTACTAAGAAAGCTATAGAGTTAACAGTTTTTAAACTACTTTTATTGTGGATGTTTATTATTATTTCGATTTATTGGACTATAAAAGAGAATGATAAAGAAGAAATAACAAAGTATATTATAAACCCATTAAAATGCTGCCATATATAAACATTTGAATCATACATCTGATGATGTTTTATGGCCCAGCCTTTTTTGTTTCAACTATCTATCTTATCTATTATATACTCTCACTCACCACAAGGTGACGGTGCAGAGTAGCAACTTCTGCCCAAGTGCAGGGACGGTTTAAACGGTGTGCAAATATAAAAAAAATGCTAGGAATATAGTAAAAGCAACAATTTTCCCATACAACCAGTTCCTACGTCTGTGAAATAGGTGGCATTCAGAATTGAGTAATTTAACTTTGCCACATTATTTAATTCTAAGGCGATACGAAGTTCGCCGGGGCAGATAGTTTCTAATAAAATAAATGATTTGGAGTTTTAAGCTTCTTGTTTTAAAAGTGGTAGTACCGTTTGTGGTTTTACTCCGGCGGCACCACTGCCACATCTACTTCTGCCTACTAATAATAGGGTAAGGCGCTGCTGTATTCTGGTTTGAAGGGTGTGGTAAAGGAGACATATTTATTCGAACATTTCAACTTAGTCCTTCGAGGTAACAAAGTATCTGTGGCCACCTCAGGTAGGATTCTAATCTTATCTGTGGTCGATTACAGATGTCTATGGGCGGCAGTTGTCTATTATACTTCATACTCCTTTGCTACTTTCAAATAAAAGCAAATCAAAACAATTTCCGTATCAAATTTCATCCTCAATTGTTTTTTTATTACATTTTTTAAACCGCATACAATTTGTACGATACATTTTTTAACCAAAATAATGACATTTGTAAATATTTCAATCATAATGTGTACCGGTTGTAATTTGTATATTAATATTAATGCTATTTATGTGTGTATAAATATATCTCTCAATATTAAGAGTAATTTAAGCTACAACATAAAATATGTGCCAAATATGTATATATCATGTTTAGATTTAAGAAGCACTTATGTAAATTTTTATCTCGTAGTAAATTTCTAATAACAAAAACTGCTATTGTAAAACTGATTACGATGAATACAACTAATAACGATAACTGCCTTTGTAAAATATAACGAAAACTGTTATTGTTAAACTGAATACAATTAAAATAACTAATAACGAAAACTGCTATTGTTAAA
>DWRA01000295.1:0-27640 GCA_018250295.1 Spathilepia clonius | reverse complement strand
GTGGACTATGGCCTAACCCCTCTCACTCTGAGAGGAGACCCATGCCCAGCAGTGGGACAGTAATGGGTTGATGACGAGACAAACGTTTAATAAAACATGTACTAGTGTTGGATAAATTATAATGAATATTAAGTTGATCTTAAGATTTCTAGCAAGAACTAAAGTGGCATTAAGTCTTAATTATAAATAATTGGTCATAAGAAAGAAATTGAATTAAATCAGGACAGTGTTTACGCTTGTACTGAAGGTAGCTGTTATTATAAATTCATATAAAAAGCTTGAGTTATGATAACAACATTAAGTTATACGTAATACATTATAAAACCATGTTTTTGTAAATAATGCTTGTTCTGTTATACTATAGCGTTGTTTTAATTGGTATTTTTAGATAGGTTCGACGCTAATACAAATTAGCCTACTTTAGCAGTGAGCGACGGATAACCAGATAGCCTATAAAGATTGCAGAAAATAATACGTATCGATAAATTTATATTATATAATATATATCTATAAGTCCTAGTTACTCTTATCGAATACATTGGAAAAAATATAATTGACATGTTTCTTTAACCTTATTATGTGTTTTAAACAATCTCTTGTAAAATGTTTGTTGACGGACGGTAAACATTTTAAGTAAGTACAACTTAAAATATGCTTGAAGATTATAATAACTAGTTAAAATTGAATAATTTTATTGAATATTAAAACCTGATGCTTTTATTAATAAGAAAAGTATTAAAATGTTACGTATTATTTACATTTGACCTATTTAATTAAATGTAGAGTACTGTAGAGCCAAACTATGGTAATGCTTATGGAATAATTCAAATGTTTAAAATAAAATGATAGTTTTAGAATATCTAAACAACTGAAATACATATTTAATATGTATAATTTATGTAGTTTTTAATTAAAACAACTTAATGACACAAAAGTTAAGTAAAGTACCATAATTAAATAGAGCGTGATTAAAAGGTACCATACGTTATTTTGAAAATGTTAAAATTTTATTAGGAAATTTAATAAATAAGGTTTTATTTTTGTTTAATTCACAATTATAATACAGTAGTAGGAAGATAAACCTATCATTTGTGATGTACTTTCTATATATGATTTTTTTGCTGTAAATACATAGGTTATTACACGTGGACTGACCTGCGAGGCGGGCGGGTATGTGTAGCCGAATTGTGCGTACGCTGCCATGGGGACGATCATAAGGGCGGCTTCACACAACACACTGTCTCTCGAAGTCTATTACCGGACGGGTTAAGTACTAGTGCAAAATTAAGTAAACGTATCACAGTTGTTTGTATGCGCGACGGCTGCGCGGCGCGCCATCCCTGCGGGTCAGGGTGCCGGGGCGCGCGCACCTCGCATGCCGGGATCCTCGCCGTCGGCCAACACCTTCGCGCGAACGTTTCTCGACACCGACTGGCGCGCGCCCGGTCTACACGCCCCTCCACCGAAGGCCTGAGCGATTTTCACTCCGCCCCCCAGGCGGAGTTTACGCGGATCCGCCAATGAAAACCCCAGTTTTCTGTCCCTCTCGAAACTCCGACAGAAAACTCGGGACTCCATTGGACGCTTTCATCCCCTCTTTCACCAAATCCCGCCTGTCGAAACGGGCCCGCCCACGCCCGAGTGGGGCGAAGGAAAAAAGCGGCAGTCGGGCCGAGTTGATCATGTTTATGGGTTTTCGGCGAGACACTCGCTGGGTGTACCACGGCCAAACAAATCTCTAGTGGCAAAAAATGGCTCGGCCGGGGACAAGTTGTTTCACCTCGTCAGATTTACGTACACCGCCGCGTAGAGTTAAGAATCGACTTTATCGACTCTACCTATACTTGTCTATCCATTTAGGTGTTTATGAATGCGATACCACTTTACAGCGCTAAAGAGTGATAAAATGTAGAGACATAAACACGACACGTTCTAATTTTTCTACTAGTACATTGCAGTACTGCTAATACATGGAGTTAGGTTAGAGCTACGTAATGTACTTAAAAAGTAGGAATAACCATAATAGTATCAAACTTTAGAATGTTTAAATTAGTACAAAATATTTATTAATTTATATTAGAGTGAAATTAGTTATAACATTTTTTTAATTATATTCATCTGTATTTGACTATAAAATGTTTGAAAACTTTTATAAATGTACTTGAGTAAGTTATCATAAAAATGTACGAAGATATAATTACTAACTAATATCTTACTGTCATACTAATTAGTAGAGTCCTTAGCAAGTAAACTAAATATATCATGACATTAATATCTACTTGTTGGATATGCCGTAGAAAATACTATCTACTTGTTGTTATCTATTTGAGTTAATTAATACAATGTGTTTCTTTTTGTTTTGGGAAGGTATTAGGCGGTGGACCACCGACTTGGCGAAGTTCGACTTCATTGACTTCAAACACCTTTGAGAACTTTTTTAAAGAACTTTCACGCGTGTACATTTACTTACGATTTTTTCCTTTATTAACATTAATACATTAGGCACCTACCTATTATTATTTTTTATTTACCTAAAGAAAAAAAAGAAATGTAATAGGGATATTGTTGTAATAAGAAGAATAATTAATTTAATAATTATGAGGTTTTTACTATGCAAGATTTTTATGTCCGCTGAAGTTTCGTATAATTAAGTACTAATTTTATACATGTTATAAAGATTTTTTTAGTGACTTAAATACTGCTACGAATTAATAGGTTAAATCTTCAAAATTATTATGTAATATTCAGTAAGATGCTAATTGTATAGGTACCTACTGAATATAATGAACATCAATTAGATATTACATATAAAAAGGGAAATTATTTTAAACTTCTTAAATTTTAAAATGTGGATATTAGGTAGGTAACTAGCAATTCAGATCCATTTTCATAGAAGTTATGATTAACTTAATTAAAATAAATATGTCGTGTTAAATTTAAATTGTTTTAAATGCAGGCACATGCAGATTACGAAGTAGTAGAAGGTAATAGATTTTACAATACATAGGTAGATATATTTTATTATAATAATAAATTAAAATTAAACGTAATAAAGCATACTTAATAATTTAATTAACTATTTGATACAAAAACTTAGCTACTAAGTTACCTTACTAAGTTTTTATGTAATGTAATAAGGTAAAATGAAATTAAATTATTTTTCATACAATATTTAAGTTAACTATCCACATTTAAGATTCTTCGAAATAATAATATTTATTTGTAAATATGTATTTTCGGCGTGTAGAGCGGCTTTTTTATGGGTAATGCTTAAGAAGTAAACCTATTTATCGCTAACGTCAATAAAAAACTTTATTTTGCGGGATTTTTACTAAACAAGTATACGTGCATTTTGCCGTTGGTCGGGCATGCGCAAAAGAAACCTTGTACGTACATTAAATTAGCACGGAAATGTCCAAAACAAATTTAACTTCAATTACCAAACAGCTAAAACGTACGTACTAGCTTAAAACAATAGTTCGTAATGAAATTAAAATGTATTTATATAAACTCGAGTTATTAACTTACTTATTTCTGAATCTATTGATGTTTTTGAAATAACTGGACAAGTAATGCAAACAAAAAGGTATATAAAAATATTTTTGATTTCATTGTATCTTATCTATACCTATAGGTATATACCTAAATGAAATAACATTCGTTAGTCTCACTAAAACTCGAGAACGGCTGGACCGAATTGGCTACTTTTGAAATGTATGTAGAAGTCCAAGGAAAGTGTAAAAGGTGAGAAACATGAAAATACTATAGGAGAAATACGTAAAGCAACAATTTTATTTTCCTACATCTGTCAAATAGGTAACGTTCAGAATTTGGTTATCTAACTTTGACACGTTATTTAATTCTAAGGCGATACGAAGTTCGCCGGGCCAGCTAGTCAAAAAATAGGGATAGTTTGATTTGAATTACCATCTGATTTCGACCATTGCGACGGGCGACTAACAATAATATGTGTATATTATATCCACCATAGCGAATATGAATGGAAATGTGAATACAAATATGTTCCAAGTTAACTATTTTCGTTTGCGACTTCAATCACACAGAAAATAACAATTAGTCAGTTGAAGGGTGAAAAAATCATATTCAACCGGAAAGGTGTGAGAGAAGTGGGTCTAAAGGGACATGTATTAAAGGAATTGGCGATTATCAGAAATAGTCATCTTGAATTAACTTTATTTCCAATGGAAAGATTTCCTTAATTTGAGCTCCTATTGTGTTAAAGTTGGCGATGCCGTGTCGGTTCTTTGCTTCCATAACGTGTTATCTTAAAAAAACATAATTTTACAGTAGAGCAATTTTTAAGTTTAAAAAAATATATATTAATTAATTGAGTATCCTTTGATTTGAGATAGCTAAGGTATTAAAAATAAAAAAATAAGTAAAATATATTTTTTTTAATTTAAAGAATACTCTACTGTAAAATTGTGTATTATAAGACAACACGTTATTGAAGCAAAGAAGCTGTGTGTAGGTAATAGGCATGTTTATTATTGTGTTCTAAAGTATTTTTTCCAATACTGTGATATGTATTAAACATTTAAATATTGTTTATTATTGGCGAAACAATTGACACGAGACCAAAAGATTGGCAAACATATTTTCGAATTGTAAATTTTTGGATGCATTTGAATATGTATGTGTATATTATTTAAAAAAACATTACAACATTTATGAAAGAGATATACTATGCTTTTTACAATTCAGTCTTCTCTTCGTAGTGTTACTACACTTACAAGGTGATGCCATTTGTAATTCGAATCCGACAGCATCACTGCCACATCTATTTCTGCCTAATAACAATAATGATAAGCGCTGCTATATTTTGGTCTGAAGGGAGACATACTTATCCGAGGCGTTCCAACTTAGTTCTCAATTGTAGCAACGCATTTGTATACGGCTTCAGGTTCAACTCCCGTTCTATATAAAATTGATTAGAGATGTTCACAGAAGTGACCACTTACAATCAGATGAACTGCATGCTTATTTGCGACTTCAACCGTATAAAAAAACACTTAACCTCACATACCCTACAAACATTCGATGTACCTTTCTTAATACAATCCAACTATCTGTAAGTAACTATACAACCATTTCAGAAGCTTTCAAAAGCAAATTACGCACGTTTAATGACTGTGTGAACGATTACTTTCGTGCTGTTCAATCATAGAGAAAGTCTGTCTATTTTACTTGTATCTAAATTTCAATTATTGTTGCCCATAAACAGACTATAAAGATGCCGTTTATGTGGATGTGAGTTAATCTATCAGGCTTTTCGCATAGGAAAGTATCTATTTATTGCGGAGAGCCTAGTGCTTTGATATTCGACTTCTCATGTTAGAGTCCGAAGTTTGAATCTTTGACGCTGTTTTCACGAAATACTTAAAAACGGCTGTTGCTCCTTGACAATTTCTCTGACAAGCTTTCAACCTAGGGGTTGAAAGCTTTATTAGTTATAGGGTTATCTAGGGTTATAGGGGTTAACTAGGGTTAACCCCCTTAGTGGTGGAAAATAAAAAAATAAAAAAATCATAATAAGCGCATATACCATAAAATTAACCTGTTTTTAAATCTCATGGTTCTAGCTTCAGTACCTAGTTTAGGCTCTGCAAAGAGAAGTGTGGTACAACAAATTACTAAACTTATCATTTGCTTAACAGTGAAGGAAAACTTCGCAAGGAAACAGACAGGCCTAAGTACGAATAAAAGCTTGTAAAAAATGTGACGAATAGATAACCTCTTATCTTTGTTAAGTCGGCCAAAAAGTTTTCGAATGTGCGTAAAAAAATCACGTGAAAGTATAAATCATTCTCACACTTAGCGGAGATCTGTGTCCAGTACTGATACATCAAAGGTAGAATCCGTTATACTTCGCTTTTCATACCAGCGCATCTACTTCTACCATATAACGGCAGTAGGTATGCATTAATTACTCAGACGTAGTTTGAAGGATGTCGTATGGAAGAAAAAATTAAGAACTCAAAACATCGTATCAATTCCGCGATAATATAAGTCTCAAATCATATGTGGTATAGACGACAGTTAGATGGAACATTTGAACTCTCAGACCAAAGTATTATTTAACAATCAAACCAAGTATTTATGAATAAATGCATCTAAGTATACGTAACCATATATTAATAGATAATTTTAGTAATTGTTACTTTTCTAAAGTATTACTTGTTTTATAGATAGAAATTCGTTCTGTAATTAAAGTCGTACTAATTTTCAAAGAGTTGATAAATACGTTGACGGTATATCTAATTACACACTCAATTTGGAACCTTAATACTTAGATAAGAAAGTTGAAATTCATTTATAGGAGTAAGCCTCTTAACAGCTGCAAATGAAAAGGCAATTAAACAAAAATAGTCCTTATCGTAGCGAGATAAACGCTGTTCTTCCATGAGAAGCCCCCAATTGTTTAAGTGCACTATAAATACGTGTATTATGCAAAGTAGTCCTTCAAAATTAGAATTAAATTATATCATATAATCAAAAACTAATCGACCCTTATTTATGCAGTAATGTAAAGGAAGTAACAAACAGGCGGACATCTAATATTAAGTACCTAGTCGGTACAATCAGTTAACGTCGTCAACCCATCTCCTCAAAGAGTATTGAGTGGATTAGGCCATAGTCTATCACAAAGACCAAGTGCAAACTTATAGACTTTATATACCCATAAAATATATTTTTTAAATGACTCTTAGACATATAAGTTTCCTCGTGATGTTTCTCTAAAGAAAATCGTAAACTATAATAGCAAATGATGATTATTTCTTATACACGCTTTAAAATTAATCAATGAATTGTTTGAAATGCCGGTGTCTACAACTATAACTCATAAAACTAGCGATATTTTATAGGTCCATCAAAATGTTCTGCTGCTGTTCATACAAAAATGAGTTATCGAGTTTCTTTCAAAGTTTCTTCTCACTTTGTCACGACAGTTGGCTAAATGGTGATAGGAAAAGGATCTGTACAAATCGCTACGGTGAATTGCTATTCGCACCAAAAACCACCTACTTTTTCTTACTTGAAGTTATTCTGCTACTCTTAAAGTGAAGTTGAAAGTCCTCATGTGCCTAACCATTGTAACTGTTGTCCTTTTACCGCACCCTTTTATCTAACAAGATGGAAAGTAAGTTCCGGCCATTTGTTAAAGATTATATTTAAAATAAAATTAATAACTCATTATGTAATAATGTATTATTGTTTACATCGTTACATCTTCTTTGCTGCGTTTAACATAATTTTCAACATCTTTTTAGATGAAATAACTCAGTTGCGTTTTGAAACAGTCGTTCAACCGAATTGACAATTTTGCTTCAGTATTATAACTCTTTCCAATAATTTAAAACAATTGGCCACAAATATTTGATGATATGCGAATTGTTTATGAAAAATGTTAGGAACTTAGTTGACAACCTAGTCGAATTCAACGCCGCACACGTGCGACGATGATGTCGTTGCACTCGAATAACTGAAATAACTAATAACTAAAATAACGCGAATAACTCTAGTAACTGTGTATAGAATGAGAAACATTCAAACTGAATATATTTTTGGTGATTGCGATCTATTGAAGTTGACAAAAATATCACGGATTAAAAAATAGAATACCTTGGATGCAAATACATCATCTTAAATGCATTGATAGTTTAGTGGTTAGAACTTCGATCTCTCACTCGGGAGGTATGAAGTAATCGAATCGCAGGCCCACATCTTTAATATTTTAAATTAATGATTATTTGTTCAAACAGTTAAGGAAAATATTGTAAAGAAACCTGCACGGCTGAGAGTTCTTAAAAAAGTTCTAAAGGATGTGTGAAGCCTACTAAGCCGGACTTAACGAGCGCGGTGGACTATTGCTTAAACCTCTCTCAATGTGAAAGGAGTCCCGTGCCCAACAATGGGACGGTCAAGGATTGGTGACACACTAGGTTCTTAGTCTATCTAATAAATGAAGTCTCAGTTTCCTAAGCGTGTACTATGCGTAGTATAGCATCACAAAATATTTTCCATATTTTACATTTTCTGTACTTTTAGTCATAAAAATATTAGGTATATATATTAAATTTGGTGACTTTTACAAAGTATAGTATTGACTCGCTTTGTGGCTTGTGTGTTCGGGTTGAATTTTGTAATCATGTTACTCGTACAGTATCTTTACGATGGCTACAAATTTAAAGTTTCGACGACTTTACGTATTATTTAGTATAATTTCGTAAAGTATTACTTATTTATCTTAACAAGGATAGAAGATGGTAGAATGCTTTATGGTTCGATTCCGACAGCAACACGACCACACCTATTTCTGCCTTTAAAATCACAGCATTAATCGCTCCTGTGTTTTGGTTTGAAGGGAGACATTCTTATCCAATGTGTTCCAATTTAATCCTCAGGCAAACCAACGCATCTGTCATTAACCTCAAGTAGGACTCTAATCTTATCTGGGGTTGATTACAGATTTTTATGTGCAGTAGTGACCACTTACCACCAGGTGGACTGTATACTCGTTTGCTACGTTTACATAAAAAAATGTTCTAATTATGGGTACTTCTAAGAAAAAATTACTATAATTTAGTAAATTATGGTATTAAAAAAGTTCGTTACATTAAAAAAAACTAAATAGGAAGGTACATGATATTTCTATGTAAGCTATTAAATAATTGCCATAAACATATGTTAACAAATTTAATGACCAAATATAATAAAAGTACATCTATCTACTTATTAAATTACAAAATTATACTATGTGACTAAAGTATTTGTTTGCATAATAACAACACTTCAAATAACTTACGAGTATGTACACCTGCCCCCATAATGAGGAAACTAGATATAAATCTCCTTACGAATTATCACTTCGCTGTCAAATAGTGTTGTGTGAACCTAGTTTTACAACATTGTGTGTGTTAACAGGTTTGTATCCACGTCCTTTTTCATTAACATTAAAATAATGTATGTAGCAGGAAAGGGCTACTTAAAAATATCTAAAGGGGGTTGACAAATCTTATTATGTTTTAACTACGATGTAGCCACAACGATGTCATCTACATCTATTCAATTGCAACAATTTGCGCTACTGTGTTTGTTTAAAAGGGTGTTTTAAAATCTTAAGAATAGCAATGTGCATATGTCAGTTTGATACTCCAGTTTAAGACAAAATAGTTTTTTAGACGATTTTACCAAATCACTGTTTTTAAATAGCTCCTATTATACCAGCCTGGAAACGTCTCGAAACCAGGCATATTTCTAGTTTTAGATTAAACACGCTCACAAAACCAATTATGGGAGGCCCGTGATTAGTTTTGTCAGTATGGAAGAGTCCATGCTTACTTTTTTAAGTTAATGTGGAATCCTATTCATCTACAAAAGGTAAGTCAACTGATTGCATTTACATTTAATGAAGGAGTCCCTCAGAGTGCTCGCTGTAAGTCCTATAAAAATAAAAACAACGTATGCCCGTACGTTAAAAGTTAGTTATCAAGTTACCTTAACTCTGTTTTGCAACAACTCTTACTGGATTAGAATTTAATCAGTTAGCAAATACAGATATAGCAAGTAAACTGTATCCGCTATGTTTTAATAAGAATATTTTTTATTTTGTATGAAACTAGCAAATGATCTTGCGGTACAATTAATCCTAGATAGGATTGGAGTCTAAAATTTAAGAATAATATGGAATGCTTATTATCCGAGGCGTTCCACCTTGGTCCTCAGGGTGGTAACGCATTTGTGGTCTACCTCTGGTAGGATTCTAATCTTATCTGAAGTTAATTATAGATGTCCATGTGCGGCAGTGGCCATACACCATCAGGTATACCCGTTTGCTATTTCAATACAATAAAACTTGGAATGCCTCTTACAAGTGCACATTCCTGCTATGCTCCTCAAACCAGAGCATAGCAACGCTACTGTTATTAGGTAGAAATAGATGGAACAGTGATGCCTCAAGAGCCGACAAATTACCCTACCTTTTAAATATAATCCTATTATAATAATTGTCACCTATAGTAAGAATTTATAATGACATTTAATTACTAAAGTTACCGAAGCTACTGTTGTAATTTATAAGTCGTAAATAGGATAATAACACGAGTCCTAGTTACGCGTGTTAGTTATACCATTATCGGTTTACCTGATCAAGTATTTATTGTTAGTCAAACAGTTAAAAAAGTGCCATTAATTTTAATTACCAGCGGAAGTAGACGCTGTTTCTCAAGGCTTCACGTAATGCTATAACGTTAACGTGTAGGATTTCCATGTATGTGAGTTCAACTCGTCTTTTATAATTTAAGTTGTGTATAAATGTACCTTTTTAGTGATTTTAGTGCTAGTGTTTTCGTTTAAGAATTTAAGGTTATAAATATATATAAAAACAACTCAATGTGTTAAAATATTGTTTTAAAATAATCGCTTTTTTCATTAGTTTCACATGAGTTAAAATATTTTAATTTTTTTATATTTATAATAATAATCGAAAAGGACATACAAACGATGAGTTAATTTGGTTATTAATTACCTATCAGTTTCTTTAGAACATCTATTCCATTACTATTATTTTTCTAAACTATTCATACCACTATAAATTTTAGACAAAGTTGAAATCACTTGTTGAAAAATTCATTTAATTTTAAAATCTATTATTCAACTTTGAAAAGACTGACAAATACTTACTTTCTTATATGTCATTAAACCTAGCTTCAACTTTGTCATCCTGTTGACCTGAGTAGACCGCGTGCAATGCAAGAGTGTGGTGAACCTACCATTATGGTGGACATAAGTTATTTTATACTTGGACTAGCGACCGCCCGCGGCTTCCCCCGTCCATATCTGTGTGCGTCACACGGAAGGGTCTATATTTTAAGCATAATGTATGGTTGGAATGTTCGTTTTTTTGTTTCAACTACAAAATATTTGTCTTTAGATAGATATCGATACTTCACAGTCCGCTGTGGGTGAAAATATAGGTAGATGGCAAACACGATAATGTTTTATGGGAAATAAATGTAATATAGTGTGCGGCCGTGAAAGCTATTTTTGTTATAAAAATGTTATAACGTAATAACAGATGTTAAGTATTAATTATTTTAAACAGTGTACGTTTGTAACCAATGTTGGTAGGTACTAATTTATGTGCCATGTAAGTATCTTTTTTACTAACGAAGTACCTGTATCAAGGCATCCAAAGATCATAAAACGGTTGTAACAAAGGAAATTAAAACCTATACTTATAACGTCTACAGCCCGCATAATACGACCGCAACATTAACAGCTAAACGGACGCGCCATTACGGAATATCTCTACATCTTATTTTACAGAAAAGCAACAAAAAACATTGTGTCACTAATTGCATATCCATAGCTCTAGTATCAACACATCCGATCAGGCGACTGAAGAGATTTCAGAAGCACTCCACTCGAATTTAAACTGTATGTACGCTTATTAAAGCTTTATTCGTGTCGGAGGCGTTAAAGGGCCTGGCGCCAAGACATCTGTCATCGTTAATAACAAGCAATTTGAGCCAATTTCGCATTTTTGGAATACAAGCAAGCGCCCAGGCGTCTCCCTCTCGCGGCAGGAAGTGGCACAAAAACAAACACTAAATAAAGCAGCGCTTGACAGCGGTCCTTGGTTTTTGCCTCGATGCTTCCCCGTCGACGCGACGACGACGATCCGATATGATCTCGTATATAAGTTGCCTTCAAATATGATTAGATTTAAAAACAATAATAAAGAACAAAAGTGATGGTGTTTTATTTAAGATCTGTAAAGAAATCTTATATTCAATAAGATCATGTTACAAAGCAAGTAAATACCTAAGTATGGACATTAAAAAGCTATATAAATGTGTTTCGTACCTATTGCCTATTACAGTATTTGTGTTAACATAAAGATTCTTACCACTCAATATCTTGTTATGATTATTGTTTTTAGACGAGTATTAATTAAGATTGTTTTATTTATGTTAATTTATAATTTATTTAACCTAATGAGCATAGACTTCCACATTGATGATACCACCATCAGTTCCATGGTTAATTTACAAGTAAAAGCTTTTGTGCTCTTGATAGAAAGCTCTTGATAGAAAAACTTGGTGCAAATTGACTGACGAAGGTAAGGAAGACTTAACCTACCCTCTACTCATTCTCACTTAATTTTTACGTAGAGTAAGTAAATTGTTGAATCAATACTTTGGTTAGGAATTGGTATAAATGATTTATATTGGCCGCTTATATAATAGCAACGTCTAGCCACTTAACGTAATCTACGAATTATTTGTCAGTATTCTTCTGTTACCTTTACACAATAAACAACCTAAACAACATATGAAATAATGGCTAAAAACTTCAAACGTTTCTCACTGCTTAGCACCATAAGTATTGATACTTGTGATAGAAACTTTAGCACGTAAATTTTTCTCTCGGTACTCAAGTATTGGGAACTTGTGAAGTGAAATAAATAAAACTAAATTTACGTACTAGGTCATAGATTAGTTCTTTTATTCACATAGATATGTGTCATGGAAATACTTGTTTCCTTTACTACATAGTAATTCTTGTAAATTCATCACTCATTTATTAAAAATCTAATTTATTCTTTTTACATGGGTCAATCATATAAACAGCTAAATAAATGTAAACTTGTACCTAATAAATCAAATTATAAAAAAATTACAATGCATTTTAACCGGTAATTTTTTCATGTATCTAATGTGCTCGTTGATACGCATGACTGTATATCGCCAAATCTAAAGAGAACAGTAGTTCTACTTTAATTGACAGATACTTTATTACTCGTCGATAAGTTGTTCTAGTTTTAACTAATAATTATGGGCCTTACTACCCTTCAAACTACAATAAAGATATGCCGCTGCTCAAGCAGGTGTGGCAATAACGCCGCGTCACTCACGAAGACTTATTCCTTAATCAGAACGCATCAATGTCGTCAGCTAGAGCTCATAGAGGGTCGCGTCGTATCGACGTCGTGTCGTTGCTGGAAAGCGGTGCTAATTACCAGTACTAGTGCGACGCAGTGCGTTCGCGTGCGCCGCCCAACGAACGTTGCCGTAAACGCTAGCAGTTTAGATATTTATGAACATGTGTACATAATTAATTTTTACGATGGATCAGATAACGGAATCGGTGGAGCGATACGCTTGTCGCGAGTCTCGCCTTGACTCCTAAAGGTTAATTAGAGCTATATTAGATAAAGTAAGAAAAAGAAAGAAAAACTTGGACTAAAAGTTTTTCTGCATATTTGCGATTCTTCTTCTATAACATAGCAGTGGCTAACCGATTGTTAAATATCATAAATGTCCTGTGATCACGATAGCGTCTGATTATTATCGTATTCCGATCGAAAGTTTCAAGAGTTGCAGTAGTTAGTTAATATCAAGTGGACTGTAAGCGCAATGGCTACTTTCTATTCTATTTTTTGCACATGACTTATTACATTATGAGCGGTGAATTGTTAAGAAAATATTTAGATTTCAATCATGGTTTGATTGACAAATTACGTTATATTGATTATAATTTGAGTTGTAGTGCTCCTGTTAACCGTTCGTCAGTTTCTAAACGACACCGCACCACTAAGTTTGACCCCAACACAATGGGAGGTACAACAACGCTGACGTGTAAACATCACAGGATGGTAATTTCCATAGAATGCAGTTTTAAAATCCATTGTAGTTGAGAGAAAAAGGAAATGCGATCCGGGTTGCCGAGTTACGGGCATAAATTAGGAGTGTGGGTTTAATCCGCTTACGTGAATAATCCCTTTGTTACAATTTGATGGCGTTTAGAGATAGATAAGACCGTGCTTTGTAATGTATGTGTGTGGCGTTCTTAAAATACATTATGTTGGAAAAGCGACTAAATGGGTTTAAGATGTGACTAATTTATAGAGTAGCGGGAAAATCGATACGTGACAATGATAATAGTGAGGTGTTTTGCGTTGGTGAAATTTCGTCAAATTATTATATATTTTAAATATTTTTGATGTACTTACGTTTAAAAAGCAAAATGGTAAGTAATGTCCCGTATTTTTGTGTAACGAACATCGAATATTCACAAGACGTAGTATGCAGAAATTGTCAAATGTTGATCTTTGGTTAACAAAACATTGCATAGACTGATTATTATTAAAGGGCGTAAGTGAAACAAACAAGTAGATACCTATAGATTTACAAATATATCTAATCCTAGGATTTTTATTCTGTCTCATCTACGCTTATAATATTTCCAAATATGTACACGTGCAGTAGCATAAACAGTTACATTCTTAAAAATAGATACATTAGGACGAAATCAAACCTATCTACTAGAAATGACGATAACATTCCATTTACAGTACATACTTAACTAATGAACAACAAAATTAGCTTCACTCGAATTTCGCTCGAAAAAGTCGCATTTGCCTTTCATAAAGCACTTTTTTGCTGACGGGGTTGAAAATGCGAAAAAGCGTTCCAAATAGATACACATGTCGAGGGACGGTCGTAGATACATCGTGTTTATTCGTTGATTAAACGGAGGCTCCGCAGTGCGTATGCAAGCGGGCGGACATATTACCAGGGCTCGAATTCTGATTGTTTAGAGAATTTATTACTCCCGTGCCTTGTACAGTTAATTGAATTCGCCTGTAGGATAGAGGCCGCCGGGTTGCTGCGTTTATCGCGGCTTCTCAATGCGTGGTCCGGCGCCCGCCATTTTTGTTCGTATCTGCTTCGAGGTTGATTTTCGGATATATTGTATCCGATTCGCAGAGATACGAAAAATACTATAATGCCTAATAGGAGAAAAAACTGTAGATCATTAAAAAAGTTATTAACTTATTTTTAGATAAGCTAACTGCTTATTGTTATTTTAGGTAAAGATAGAAACATTGTTTTTCTGAAAACAATGCGACAGGATTAATTTTAACTTATTTTATAAAAAAAATGTTAGGAAAAATGTGAGTGTAATGAACAGATATCATGACGTTGTAGGTAAATAAAAAAATACGTATCTACTTTTAGATTTTTTTTTACAAATACATACTAGAAATGTCACAGTGTTATAAAACGCGCTGTCGTTATGTCGTTGGTATCTACAGCACGTTAATCGCTAAATAATAGAAGGTAATTCGGGAATTACCGGGGGTCTAACATTATCTTTTGTGTCTTCGCTTAGATTTTATTTTTTGATATAGTGTGCCCGATTTAAGTATATATATTTTTCATATGTTTTACATATAAATATTACTCGTACAAAAAATAAAAAAAACTGTTCATTAAAGAACTCTCAAAAATGTAGATTTCGTAAAGATCCTTTACCGCAGTTAATAATTATTTTCTATACACAAAAGTTTCAAAAGTGAGTCGCCCCTGGAAATCAAATTCCGGACCCAAATCTAAGAAGCCCAAATTCGTCTCACTAAACTATAATTGCCTCTACATAGTATCTCACGGCCTTAAAATATAAGTACACAGTGCCCCATAGGATACTGGCGCAACATATTGTTAACCAGATCAAATACTCGATTAAGCCTACTTATCTGCTAGATCGGATTCATTAATTATTAAAGTCAACGCTCATTATCTAAGACAAAACATTTTTTGTTGGTTTAGCTCGCTCATCAATCATTCGGTGAAGGCAGTTGAGTTGACCGAATGCGATGACCAAGTTAAACAGTTAAGTGATTTTTTATTGTGGATTTTTTTATATCGTTCTAAGAAATTGACAGACCATACGAGCAGTATTGGTAAGTCTTCTCGCAGATATCTCATGTGACCATCATCAATCCATTGACACTAGTAGTCTGCAATTAGACTATTACAGACTATTGATATACCTTCTATGGGTGTATCTAGGCCTTTGTCATCTGTTCCATTGCTGGGTACGAGTTCTCTTGGAATGAGAGGGATTAGGCATAGTCGACCGTGCTGGTCAAGAGCGAATTGATAGACTTCACAAACCCTTGTGACCATTTTTAAAGTACTCTCTTGTATGTTGGTTTTCTCACTGTTTTTTCGGCGTTCCGAGGAATGCAGCTTACATAGTTGTACCAGGAAAAGTACTACTATCTTTATAACTCCCAATTAATATCTATTTACGTCATAACTACCACACGTTCTAAAAAACGAACGTCTATCGCTTAAACAAACATTGCAACCTTAAATGGGTCTAAAGCTGCATTATACTCGTAAACATAAAAGATTTATTGCTCCTCCAGCCCAAAGTGGTTAGGGGAGTGGCAAAAAATGTAAAATGACAAGCGCCAAGGCGGTCAAGTAGCCGTATCAAACAAACAAGCATGCACAAAAACACACACATCTGTCCTCATTCCACATAGTGCTAATCTTGTGATACTTAGAAACACGACGGGCAAAATAGTAAGAGGTTCCGCAGATATTGATTGATAATGATAAAAAATAATTATGTACCTACTTGAATGTATAGACAAGCATTAGATACATAATTATGGACTTATAATCAATCTATCCAATGTCTCCAGCGGCAGAAATTTGACAATTTCTGCCTAACAGAAATTGTTCAACTTCACTCTTTCGTATACAAAAAATTAACATAGATTATTAACAACGGGCAATGGCGACTCGCGTGGCAGAGTAGCGACTATATTGGTCTAAAACGTAGCGGGTTCCGGGTTCGATTCCCGGGCAGACAAGCACTTAGTTAATGATTATTTTCGATCCTTGCTCTGGGCCTCAGTGTTTGTATATACGCTTTATACAATAAAGAAATAAATAAATCATATTTGTAATACAAACATATAACTAAGCTAATTTAGTACCTTTCCAGTTTTATAGACGTACTAGAAATACTAACTATAGTTAGTGTAATAACATACTAAAGTTGCATTAGTGCCATAAAACATTATTAATGGTCTTTTACATTGTAATTTAACTTATAAACAAATAAGGAAGTTCCTACCTATTAGGTAATACGTAGTTTTAGACGTTTCACAAAATAAATAACTTTTATTTTTAATTTTTATAATTGCAAAATGACAGCGGTACCCTAAACCCTCAAACATTAAAAAATCCTTGTCCTACGCCTTGAAAGCGATCAACGTACTACGGAAGTACATCCTTGTAGAAGTGCCTACGTTGGTATCTGCTATACACGTGTCGAATGTGTTAACAGTCGTTCAAGTTTGTTTATCGCACACGAAAAATTAACATACGACTGAAGTAATGAGGTTTTTATGAAATGGTGTCGATAAGAGGCCGGCGGGAACTTTGCTGTTTTGCAATTAACGCGAAATGATACGGCGGTATGTAGGAAATGCCGCAGAATTTACACGAGAAATTTCTGTTACATTTTTAACATTTTAAATTCATAACTAATTTGTTATTACCGTAAAGAGTCTGGTTAAGAACTGTATTGATTGATTTCAATTAGCAACATTAATATTAAGTACCTCAGTTTAGGTAGGTATAACAAATATACCTTGTACGTAGTGTTCAATGTGTAAAAAGAGTTAAATGGTGTTTGGTTTCTAATAAGTACAAGCTTTAAATTGCAGGTATGTTACTGCATAGAAATTAATTACCCTGTAATTAAACGGTGAAAAAAAAATTGTACGCCACAAAGTTGTCTATACAATTGTGACATATGAATTTTATATTACTAAACCTAGCGATAAAGCAGGCGGACTACTTGATGGAAAACAGTCTCCGTCGTCTATGGTCATTGGCAACACCAAGGCAGTTGCTAGGGCATCGCGGGTTTCGAGCAAGACCTCTTTTTGCTCCCATATGTGTGATATCAATCCTCATTTATTGAAGTTATTGGGTTGTCTATAACTTTAAACCCACCTAATATCGTGTACATATGTGGACACCTAAGATTTAATTCAGCAGTATTAAATGCTGATCGAACGTTTCCGTCATTCCTAGTTTGCAACAACATTGTTTTTGAAAAATTACTGTCCAGGTGTGGTCCCGCATTAGCGACCCCTATTGTGTTGCAAAACTGCAAATGTCTATAGCAGACAGTGACCAATGACGATCAGATAGCACGAGATTGCCTATTTTTCTAACTTTAAAACAAAAAGTGGTTAGTACAATAGCGAATACTCCAAAGAGATCAGAAATCTTCATCTGATAAGTAATGTAATCAGTTAGTGTCAAATTTAAGAAGCAATAGTTCAATAGTATGATTTTCGACCTCCCAAGCTCTAGGATCTGCATTCAAAACTTCAAATTCAAAGCTCTTATCTTATTTTCTCATGCTTTAACTCCCTTTGGGTCTAGTTTTTTGTAATAAAATACCTGAATTAGAGATTTGATATTTTAAAGATAGTAAACAATTAAACCAAAAATTTTACACTCTAGAAATTAAAATTATAAAATATGTTTTCGAATATTTTGTTTTAATACAGCACGTTTTTACAGCGAAATAAAACAATTGCCCTACAAACACTTTTTTCCGTTTTGTAGGACGCATATGATGCAAACTGACTATAAATTTTAGAATGAAAGCATGAATTACAATGCATCAATTTTCTGTACAATGCACCGCACGTTTTTCTTTCATTATAGACTAATTAGATTATTAATGCCGTAACGGTGAATTAATAAATCATGCCTGAGAAATATTTCTGACATTGAGCACATTGCAATACGTAATTCTATTAAAGTATTGAATTTTCTAACCACTACTTCTATTACACTTACTTAACAATAAATTTTGTATCTGTATAGTATAAGTTAACAATAATTTACAGTATAAGAGTTATTGAAACAGAAAAACGCAAAAACAAACATAAAATGTACGTACGTTACTATTACTTCGAATACTATTAATCTTCGGTTGGTTGGTCGCAAATAATAGGCTCCAGTCGTTTCTTGCGTCCACCAAACAAACTAAAGTCATTAATTGCGCTTAAATGGAAACAAAGTCATAACACGTTTACAAATGAAAAGAACTCAAAATAATTTGTACTCGCTCTGTTAGCTTGCGTGCTTCACTCAGTTTGATTTTCATATGCAAAGGTATAGTGGTTAACCGTTTCCAAACCGTATTTAACAAGGTGTTTCTTGGTTATTCAAACGAAACACGCAATTCTGTGTTAATAAAAACTAACAGTCCTTTATTGCCCACTTCGCTACGTTACTTGATGTCTTTACCCGATTACAAGGATGATAAAACAATGTTATTATTTCACCAGCCCACAGCTGGATAGCCAAAACAGTACAGAACTATAACATTAAGAGACTTTGTTAATTCATCATCATCAACCTATTACTGTCTCTGAGCTGGGCACGGGTCTTATCTCAGAATGCTTAGGCTACAGTCGACCGCGCTAGCTAAGTGCGGATTGCTAGACTTCGCACTCCGTTAAAAAGTTTTTTTTAAACTCTCATAGTGCAGTTTCCTCCGCGATGTTTTTCTTCACAGCAAAGCAAGCTTTCTTAAAGCAAGTGATAAGCAATCCCTAATTCGAACATAACTTTGAAACATCAGGGATGGAAAGGGTCTGGGATTGGAACCTTGGAGCCTTGGATCAAGGCCGCATTTTAAGAAATCGCTGCTTTTGTGCATTATCAATTATGCAATGCTCTGATTTTTCTTAGCTTAATCGGTAGTTTTTATATGTATGTAAAGAAAATAAAAACACTAAAATTAATCATTTACATTCTGCAAGTACGTAATTATTCGGACACGGACCAAGATACCTAAAGGTACGTATTTACAAAATATTATTAAATTCAAAACGGCACATTTGCAGACAATAAAATAAATTAATGATTTGCAGTGCAAATTATGTATAAGACAATTAATAAGACATTGACTTGAGTCGTTGCTTAAAGAATCTTAATTTTATTAATGTAGGTAGGACCTTTCGTGGTTCGACCGACTACTTTGGTACCATCGCAATTCCCATTTCTATGTAATAACTGTAGTGTTAAACGCTAAAGTGATAGAGATATTGGTAGAGATTCTTACACGAGACATTCCAACTTAGCTATCAGGCCCTCTGTGAGAATTTATACAGGCTTGTGTCCTTCATTGTTTACAAGTTAATCGAGCAGGAGTGTTAGAATTTTGCTTTGACTTCTGTAAGCCCGTGATATGCGAGATCCCAAGTAAAATTACATACACTTATCCGGAAGATTATCTTAGTTATCAGGAGTAACAATGCATCAGTGGCCGACCTTACGAAGCGAAAAGATAGGTTTTAAATTTTCTATGTGTTTGATAGCAAATATCCATTGACGTCAGTGACCACTTACCATGAAGGAAACTGCATACTCGTTAGCTACTTCTATACCACAAAAAGGCGTAAGCTATAATATATGTGTAGATAACTAGAAAATATACATGCGAACCTAGAGACAGGATAAGCAATTATTCATCTCGGAATGTACCTACAAAACTTGCCAACTCCGTTGAACTGTATCGGATCGGATTGGTAGGTGTCTAGTAAGAGCTTTCTAAGGCGCCCGGGGGAATGCATTTACATGTCACACGACCCTGTGGGAGAGGGTACACGTGGCGTTGATTGTGTCTTGTACTGCGCTACTTGCGCTGTGTTATTGCCAGATCGATCCCATTCGTACAAACTACTTGCGACACCTGCGTTGATGACTGTTTCTAAGTTTCGGGGATTAGTTACATTTGTCTGCGACGTTTCGGAACTCAGATTGTATGTTATCAAGTTATGTTCACTATTTCATGAAAAATAGATGCTCGTTGGTCCGCTGTATAGGAAAAGAATACTCACGATTCACTTCATTGCAGTCAATCGATGTTAAACTAAAACTAAGCTGGGAAGCAACCCAATTGCTGCTTAAAATAGAAGAGCTTTCATATTGTTATCAAGCGTTATGTTTACTAATTCATGGCAAATAGATAGTCGTTGGTCCGCTTTATAGAAATGGGAAAGAATACTCACGATTCACTTCACTGCAGTCAATCGATTTTAAACTAAAACTAAGCTGGGAAGCAACACAATTGCTGCTTAAGATAGAAGAACTTTCATATCTGTACCGCATGTTGACATTATCCTTTAACCGTCATGATATCATTTATATCATACTATTATTAAAAATAATTTCGTGATTGCTATTCCTAATATTAAGCAACAAATTTTAGAGTTATAAGTAGTTAGTTTCAAAATTATTATAGCACTTACTGAAAGTAAAAAGCATTTCCAAATTTCTGCTTACATTATTTATTTTTATTTATTAACTTTTTAACATATTTTTATCAATATCTACTTTGCTATTCCAAAAAGAAGGTAAAGAATATATCTCCCTATTATAATTGTCTTGGCTTCAAGGATGTTAAATGTATCAAAAAGAGCAAGCCAACACTTTATGAAAGGCAACTTAGTAATTATTTTTCATAACCTACAAGTTTGCTTTATACAGACTATTTCTCAGGAATATGGGTATGTTAATTAATTCAACTCCATACGATTTTCACTTTTTACAATACTTATAGGTACAATTTACAAGTGTATGATTTGCACTTTTTTGACAATAGTTAAAAAAACACGGTATAATGTAATACTGCTTTATTACATAATACCGTGGATTTAAAAAAAGCTATGTACATTAAGGCTCTTTCTAAAGCTAGCGATATTTATCTTGGTATTGCACATGTGCATAAAAGACCTTAACTACTTTAAAGGACTTCTCCTTTTTATCCTGTTTTAATTTAAAAAATAATCATTTAAATAGCATTAGTTTAATTAGCTTCCTTCCATCTAACATCTTAATTTTAAAAGTATACTTAATATAATATTCGTAAAATTTACCAATAAAAATTGTGTAGTACTTAAAGTTTACATATGTCATCAATTTTAAATACTGCATCAGTTCATGCGTACTTATAAGCAACATCAACAACAATCAACGCTTGACACTCGTATTACGTCGCGATCCGCTGCGAATAAGCGTGCTAAGCCCCTCGTTCATTCCACAGAACGTGGGCTCGTTTGATCCGTTTGTAGGCAGCTTATTAAGAACTTGTATTTGTTCTGCGTGGTTTACCTGTGCTTCGTAAGCCGGGTCGGCGCGCAAATATACTCGCCTAGTAATCTGTGTCTTGTTTGCATACTGTCTTTGCATTGACGCTTTCTGTCAGGATTGGATATGTGACTTAGGGCGCGTAGATAATTGTTTGTTTGAAGCATCCTTAAGTGGATCCTTACATATAGTTGAGTCAATGCATGAGTTCAAACAGACAGGCCTAGTGTCAGTAGATAACACCTTGGAAAATATGAGGATTTTTTTCGACCATAATATTCTCATTTTGATTGTAGGTTTGTTATACTAGCTCCCAAAATATTAAGTCGTCGTCAACTTGTTACTGAAACTCTGATAGATAGAGATCTATTAAGAAGGATTTTGAACCATAACCCACCGCGCTGATCAATTGTAAATTAGTAAATTTCACATATACTTGTGAACCTTTTGGCGATCTCTCAGTCATGCAGATTTCTTTGCGACGTTTTCGTTCACCATTTAACTAAGTGACAATGAATTTTTAATACTCCCATAATTTTGAAAAATCAAACGTACCCGGGATTCTATACTGGGACCGCCCAATTTAGAGGCAAAGTTTTTAACTACTATGCATTGTTGTGCAAATCATTTTTAGATACTTTTAGTTTCTAACATATATAAAAATTTGCTATATTATATTATACTGTTGCAAGGCTATGGCAGGATTACTGGGAAAGGGATAGGTAGATAAATTTAGGCTAAAGGAGTGAACATACACTATGTAGCATATAGATTTACAGAAGAGAGCGAGTCATCATTGAGTTTGATTTGCTTAGGTATAAAATTAAATAAAGAAGAACAGTAAAAAGTACCTGCCTCTATCTGTGAACTTCTGCAAATCTACTTAAGTTTAGGAAAACAAATTTAATAACTACCAAAATTCAATATTGGTAGGTAACTAAATGCATTTATGATTAAGACAATACCAACGTTAACTCAATATTTTATTAAACCTCAACAAATTACGCAGATATCAAAATCCTGCAAACCCAAACTGGCGGTTTAGGGACG
The DNA here is from genome assembly GCA_018250295.1 of Spathilepia clonius. Taxonomy (NCBI): domain Eukaryota; kingdom Metazoa; phylum Arthropoda; class Insecta; order Lepidoptera; family Hesperiidae; genus Spathilepia; species Spathilepia clonius. The sequence continues at coordinate 4,580 of DWRA01000295.1, read as the reverse complement.
AATTCACCAAAATTCCACTTAAATCCGATAGGTGATATCTAAAGCATCCAAGAATTATTCCTCGAGTATGACGCCAGCCCGTAACAAGTTGGGTCGACATCGTTCCTTAATGTATTCTGTGTTTAGAATAAGATTATAATATTAAGGAGGCTATCCGGGTTGCGCCGTGTGGATTGTGGAAATGTACCACTTACTATTCACTGACGAATTATAATTGGAGATCGCGCGATAAGAGTTAGCTAGCAGGTGAGCGTGTACTGAAAGCTGAAAACTTTGCTTCACGTTACTAGTTAATTGCTAAGAAGTTTTTGGATAAATTTTCATCAAAGGATTGTCTGGTGTATGGAACGATACAATAAGTATTGGAAATTCATTTTGTATGTGTTTATCTAAGCTTACGGCTAATTATATTCTTAAATCGTACAGTCAGATATTTTTGACTTTCCGACATATCCGCAGAATTAGGTTCAGAATTACTGTTACTGATTAAGTCTTGATCTAAACTCAAGGATAGAGCATAAGATATATTATTATTATACTGATACCAATTTGAAAAGCTTATTACAGTTTTCTGTCTTTGTCATCAAATGCGATGTGATCAGATTATTTAGGTACCCTAATTTTATCTATATACATTTTAAAAATGTATGACTGAAATCTTATAAGTTCTACAAAGCTACATGATTACAATTATACGATGTTAAGTGTGTTACTTAACATATTGTTTTTCTATTCTAATTAATACCATAAGTCAAACTTTCCAAATAATCGATTAAAAGGAGTGAAAGATGCTATCAAAGTATCATCGTACACAGATAACTAAAGGAAGGCAGTGATCCATTCCACACTGAAACCTACACACGGTTTAAACACAAAACTGTCCATTGACAAAGGGCCAGTGAGTCCCCGTCGGACCCATCCCTTCACCTTATCTTCCTTCATTCATTACCATCTAGTTTATAAAAGTCGACGGGCCGAAAACATATCGCGCCTCCATTTTTTTGTCACACCACTTAATTATCTGGATTTATATCACGATAAAATCGACCATCGACTCCGAAGATAAAAAAGCGATTTTCGAAAGAGACAAAAAGAACTGAATTACCCTCTAAAGTGGCCCTTTTACGAGTTTTAGTTTGATCGATTGTGCATCCGAGACAATAGTACCTACAGATAAATCAGCTTCGTGATAACGAACGTACCTGCTTTTTATGGATTTCAACAAAGGCAAATGTGTAAGCACAAGTAAGTTTAGGTATTTTTGCGATTGTTTTGTATCTGAATAATTGTTACCTGCGTCTAAAATGATTTACAAAAAATAAGCTATAGCAGCTATAAAACTCTCTGATCCTGTACCTATTCTAGCTACTTTATAGAAGAATTGTTGGCGGTTCTATTTTCTGATTCCGACTCAGAAGCAACGTATTATCGTAAGATTGCAATCTTATATTAGGATGACTTCAGATTTGATTAATACAATCAAGATATTCCTATATATCAACAGATTTGATGCCTCATAATAATGGTGTTAAGCGCTGCTCTATTCTTGTTTGAAGGGCGTGGTAAGGGAAATATACTTATTCGGGCCACTCCAACTTAGTTCTCAGAGGTAACAACGCATCGGTGATCTAAGATAGGACTCTAATCTTATCTGAGGTTGATTTCAGATGTCCATGGGCGGCAGTTACCATCAGGCCTGCACGCTCGTTTGCTACTTCAATAACACATAAAAACCTTCTGTCACTATCATCAACCTATTACTGTCCCACTGTTAGGCACGGGTCTCCTCTCAGAGTGAGAGGGATTAGGCCATGTGCGAATAGGTAGACTTTACATACTTTTTGAGGTTTAGTTTCTTTTTTTTTCAAAGTACCTACTCTCAAGTGTGCAGGTATCCTCACGATGTTTTCCTTCACCTTTATAGCAAGTGATAAATAATTTGTAATACGCACATATCTTCGAAAAATCAGAGGTGCGTGCCTGGGATTCGAACCTCGGACCCTTCGACTGAGAGGCCGTGATTCAACCACTAGTTTATCACTGCTTTTTCCTAAAAACATAACCATGCAACCAGGTTTTTATGCATTTTCATAAAAACCTTATACCTACCTAAAAAGTGAAGTTGATTACATAAAATAAAACCGAAGAAATGAAATATAGTTGGTAATAAAACAAAATCTACTTTCATTAAATAATAAAAACGTAATTGATTATAAATATCGGTATCAATTAAATTTATGAAGCTTATTCACGTTGGTGCTCAAGTGAACAGGAAGAGCTTTTTAAGTCATGAAGTATTTACGATCAGGCACTTAACGGAGCGAATCGGTACTGGTATGATGTCGGTACCTAAGAATTGCAACATGCCGATCTCTTGCATATCTAGACACAGGTTTATGTCTGATATTACTATAAAGTAAGCAATTTACTTGTGTTACGTAGTAAGCAATTTTAATATTGGTATACATTTCAGTTCATTGAACATTCAAACTCTAAAGATTATGTTTATGATAGCAGTAGATCCATGCACGAATTTACATAATGTATTAGCGTAATATCTTAAGGAAAATTTCTGCATTTTGGATAGCACGGTAAAGAAGGATACACACGAGCGATAGTTCGTGTCAACAACCATCGGCGATTGTCGCCGCCTGTCCTCGGCGTCCGTGGCCAAGTGTCGTCGACCGCGGTCGCCTATCGTCTGAGATCATGGTCGATCAATTGCCACTGAGATTCGGCGACAATAGTTAACAGCTAGCAATGGTCCACTCCATAAGACGTCGCATCGCCTGTTATCATGTCATCGAAGCCTTCTATCCTCTCATTAAACCTTCAAAGCCTTAATGGCAGATTGAAAATATCTGACATGGACTAGCCAATAACCCATATTTTCTACCAATCTGCGTGAGAACAGTATCGTGTACACCCAGCGACCTACAAACTGAACAAAAAGATACTACTAGAGAAGCGGCTTACTCCATTTTAATGCAATTTAAGAAGGAAATCTCTTTCTTTTGTTTTTATCGATTGCCGCTGCCCAAGTATAAATTAAATAAAAAGCAAATACTAAAGGTTGTCTCCAAAATCTGTATGCCGATAACGTATGAGGATTTCGCACAAATATAAATAAACATTAATCAACGCCTATTGTATTCATTTTTGTGCAACACAACGATTTGACAAATGTTCCTACACCCAAATGAAAATGTTGTCTGTTTATAACATAAACACTGATATTTTTGCAATGGCGAAGGGACAGTTAAAGTATTTCCAAATACGTAAGTACATGCGCTCGCGTATGTAGGTAGGTACCTAGTGTACAGTTGTGACCAACCTATTTTTTTAATTGAATTAGCGCTGCACCTAATGATGACAAGTAACTGCCGTTGAGGACATCTGATAGGATTGAAGACGAAGTTAGAATGCCCCATTTGCATTTCTTGGGACTTCGACCAAAATGACACCTCATTTATACCTATTGATTTGCGATATGAAGCCGTGCTTGAAGGACGTTGTAATGCAAAGATAGCGACATGATGGTTTCTAGCTTAGTTCTCAGGGACAACAATAACGTGATCGATTTGCAGTAGAACTCCTTTCCAATCTGGAGACATTACGCATAACCGTAAGTTGTGACATTAGACACACCCTCTTACCATCAAGGCGATAAGAAGCTCAATTGCTACTCCTTTGCAGAACATGTGATTCAGTTTAATACTGCTTATATGCTTATTAATGTTTTCCTAGGCTCTGTTTCAAAATTTTATAAGGTCAAATAGCATTACGACTAGGCATAGCGTGATTTTCCAACGTTTCAGCCTTCGTTCGTGTTGCCATAAAAATCATATTGTGTATGCCTAATTAATGTGCATAAAGTAGCTGTGATATGCATTTATGTTAATCTGGTCTCAATAAAAAGTCTTCAGGTTTACTTTGCGTTTTATTTTCCGACTTCCTTTTTCTAGTTTTACTAGTTCTACGCATAATTATGTTAACCCTTTCTTAGTCACTTAACACAATTCATTTGCGCACAGCATTATTGACGATGTTCTCACATTAAGTCATTATTTAATTAAATGAACATAACTTAATAAAAACTACAATTAAATTACTCTACAGCTACTTATGCTAATTATTTTTACTTATCATAGCAATTGAGTAAGTCCGCCGGTGTATTTAAATGTGAATACTAATTTCATTGTAGATAAAAGTTTTACATTTTATATCATGTTATAAAAATAATATCTTTAGTTTATAAAAATATACAGTCATAGTTTTGTAGTATCCTAGCTATATTTAAGTATCTGCTATAATAGTAACAACCCGGGTAACTGCCAAATCAATGAATCTCCAATTTATATAGTTAAGTAAAGATATTTCAATTCTGTTAGATATTTTTCAAAGAGCAATATTATATTCAAAAAAGCAAAAGGCCAACCCAGTTAGTAATATGTTATTAACTCTACGTGGGCCCGACTAACCATCAATAATTACTTTTTTTTGTAATATGTAAGTAGCAGACGAGCATGCAGTCCACCTGATGGTAAGTGGCTACTGCCGCCCATGGACATTTGTAATCA
>DWRA01000294.1:0-27657 GCA_018250295.1 Spathilepia clonius | reverse complement strand
AAACTTAACGAGGCATTCCAACTTAGTCCTCAGGGGTAGCAACGCATCTGTGGTCGACTTCAGTTGGGATTCCATGTTTCCTGTAAATATGTTTCCTTTACCAATCTTCAAACTAGAATACAGCAGCACTTAACACTGCGGTTTAAGGCAGAAATAGGCGCGGCGGTGGTGCTGCCTGAGTCGAACTATAGAAGTAGAAACTTCACGTTCCTTCAAGTCACATAAACACACAGATTAATGCGACAACCACTGGTATTTCCAGTTATTAACTTGAAAAGGTTCATTGAAAGCGAAAAGTTTAAGACCAACCCAAGGAAAGAAAAGATATATAATAATTCAGATTTGAAGGGGGTGGTACGGGAGAAATACTTATCCGAGGCATTCTAACTTAGTCCTCAGGGGTAGAAACGTATTTGAGGGCGACTAGAGGTACCATCAGGACTGCTTGTTTGCTACTGGAGTAGCAAACTACTACTTTTTATATGATGGACATATAAAAAGTAGCACTGACAGTTTACATCCAACTAGACCTATTTATTCCCGTGATATTTACCGACCTAATATTTAGTAAATCAATCTTCAAAGCGTTAAAATGTTTACACAGCAAGCAACGCCAGGCCTAAAGCTATAATTTCACGCGATTTCGAAACCATCCGGATCGTATTATCAGCGTTCCACCGCGACTACGATTCTAGATCATTTAAATAGCGAATCAGAGACCGTGTTCTTGACATTGATCCGTGAATGGCCGCCGCGCGCAGCCTTCGATTTTTGAAATTTTAAATTGTGTTCTTTTATTTTTTTGTATTTAGTGTTAAAGTTTAGTGTTTGAAAGTGAGTTGAGAAAGTAAGTGATAAAGAAGTTTTTTTTTAATTATATTTTTTAATTTGATTTAATTTTTTTTTAATATTTTTAGTTTTATTTACATATCTATTCCATCTTACTTGTATACTCTACATAATGGTAAGGGCCAATTAGTCATCATTTTTATGGTACGGATGACAAACGCATGCAACTTTGGGTTTTAATTTTTTATTACCTTACTAGCTGACCTGGCAAACTACGTATCGCATTAGAATTAAATAATGTATCAAAGTTAAATAACGAAATTCTGAACGCCACCTTTTTTACAGACGTAGAAACTGTTTGTATGGGAAAACAAAATTGTTGTTTTTACTATATTCCTAGCATTTTTTTCATACTTACTCACCTTTTAAACCTTCCCTGGACTTCTACAAATATTACAAAACCAAAATTAGCCAAATCGGTTCAGCCGTTCTCAAGTATTAGCGAGACTAACGAACGCAATTAATTTTTATATATATAGATCTCAATTGTCCGTTGTTTTCTTTATGTGTGATTTGAAAACTTCACGTTGAAGATTATAGAATCCGGGTCGAATCCGGAGACACCATCGCTGTACCAATTTCTACCTAATAACAATAGTGTTAACTGTTTTGTTGAAAGATGTAGCAAATGAGATACTTACACGAGACATTTTAAAATAGTCTGTAGCTGATGTAAGGTAGGACTCTAATCTTATCTAAGATTGATTGCCGATGTCCATGGGCGGCAGTTACAACTTAGCATCAAGTAGACTGGATGCACATGTATAGCAGTGATAGCCTTGTGGTTGAGTCACGGCCTCTTAGTTGAGGGGTCCGAGGTTCAAACCCCAGGCACGCACCTCTGATTTTTCTAAATTATGTACGTATTATAAATTAATTATCACCTGCTATAACGATGAAGGAAAACATCGTGAGGAAATCTGCACACTTGAGAAATCTTTCAAAAAAAAAAATCTCAAAAAGTGTGTGAAGTCTACCAATTCGCACTTGGCCAGCGCGGTGGACTACGGCCTAACCCCTCTCACTCTGACAGGAGACCCGTGCCCAGCAGTGGGACATTAATGGGTTGACGATGAATGGCAACCAATCTTTCATCGACTTTGTAGGACCTCTATTCTCCATGGAGTTGATAACAGGTATCCACGTGCGGTAGTGACCAATTACTAGCAGGTGGATTGCACATTAGTTTTGATACTTCAATCTTTTGAATAAAAAATATCCGACCAGCACTTTAGGCTCGCAAACAGTGTACTTATTAAGAAAAAACTTCCACAATATTTTTACGGAGCGCTCAGCAAATGCGTCTAGGCTAAAGATGTTTCTTTATAAAAACAGGCGAAGTGAGCCGGGGCGGTGGTAAGCGATTTATAATTTGGCTCGTTTGCTGCTAATTTACGGCCTCTTTATCAGCGGTTTAAAGGGCGCCATATTTCTCGAATATTTATGCAGTCGCCCTCTGGTGGCGGTTCGCGGAACTCGTGGTGGGCGGAGACGCTAATTTGTGTTACATTTACCCGAGTTAAATACGGATTACCTTGTGGACTGTCTACGATTAAAATACTGGCAATTCCTTCTGGTTTCACTTGGATATCACGTATAAATTGTCGTGTTTAAACTTTAAATGAATGTATACAATGTGACAAATTGATGCATTGCATATGAATATAGTAGGTTATAATTAATTAGAGCTTATTTGATAAGTCAGTAAAAAAACAAGAAACAAGCTTAGGCGAGTTTCTTTTTGGATAGTCATTTTTTGATATATTTTTTAATTAATTGATTATTTCACTATAACGTTGATGTTAATGTGCGTGGTTTCTGTGACCACATCTGTAGTCCGCAACCACAGCACTGCAGTCCAATAGAATGTGCTAAATTAGAATCGCATTCTGAAAATCTTAATAAAGCAAATTAATTATTATTCCTTCGAGTGATAGCTACAACCGACACACTCACGCACATAGACACGTGTAACCATACATGCACACCTGCACGCAGAAATTACCAACGCCTTTTTAGCTGTTATCTGAGTTTGCATCTATTAGCGGACCTTATTCAATACTTTTTCCTGTCATGCATGCGACATGCACGCAGATCGCGACGAGACGGGAGACACACATGCAGACGTAGACCCGTAATACAAAAAGGCCCCATGAAACAAACAGATGCAAACGCACTCTCCCTCTCTCATTCTGACACTCATACGTATACAGACACACACATACTCTATATTAATAGTTTGAAAACAGATTAGCAAAGCTAAACGACCTCAAACCGAACACCAATGAATTTTTAAACGCGGCAATGGATCGTCAAACAATGAGTTGGATTTGCATTAACTATTCAGTGCACCGTTGCAGTGACGTTACGGGTATTCGGGCTAACTTTGGCCAAACTAATTTGTTCAAACTTTGGCATGAAATTCTCCATGCATTGTGGTTAGGTGTTGGAACTATTTGCGGTTGAACTGCAGCACCACAAGGATTAAATAAATATATTATGTTTCATTAAAATAGTTTTATTTTCTATACGAAATAGAAGAAACGAGAAAGGCGGTAGAACCCTTTGTGGTTGACTCTAGAGGCACCACCGCTACACTTATTTCTATGTAATAACAACAGTTATAAGCGCTGCTGCATTTTGGTTTGAAGAGTGTGGCTAAAGAGACATACTTATTCGCGGCGATCCAGTTAGTCCACATGAATAGCAACGCATCTGTGGCCGATCTCAGAAAGAACTAGGCAGTCTTGTCTGGGGTTGATAACAAATATCCATAAGCAGTAGTACTCGGTTGCTACTGTTAGGCCCATGTACATCTGTAATCTGTCCCAAATAGTTGGAGTCTTACAATGTAGCAATTTGTGCCTACGTCTGAGGACAAAGTAAGAATGCCTCTATCTCTCTCCCTTACCAGCAGAGTCCCTTAGTAATTCGATCCTGGAAGCAACTCCGTTATACCTATTTCAATTATAACAGCAGTCTTAAGCGCTGTGTTCTAATATAAAGGATATGTAAAACCAGAACAGTTGTACTTTTTAATCTACAAAAAATATTTAACGAGTATCTGAGTAAAAACAGAAAACTGCAGAGATGCGAGGAGTAGCACCGCCTGCGGAATTTCGTCTTAAATAAATAATTTGTCAGATTCCTTATCTCTCCCCTACATTATGCGCCTTTATTGCTTTTCAGAAGTTCCCAATGAAACCCGTCATAAGAATGATTGGGGCCATTCAAAATCACTTTCCGTAGAGCGATAAAACGCAGCGATATATCTTCACGATAGCGCCAAATGCGCTGTTCTGATCGCGAATGATACTGGCGTTTTGTCAAATTCTTCATATGAAATGTTGTTATGTTCATTTGTATAATACTTAAATATACATTATATAAAGTCGTAAAAATAGCTGTATATTGATAGAAATGAATAACATTGAAGTTTCTGTTGGTAATGTCAAAAGAACGGCTGTTTACTATAAGCATATTAAACTTCCGTACCTCTAACAAAAACAGAACTATACAAAATTTAGTTGTAGATATGTCTCTTTGTACTGGCTTATCTTCAAAATGGCTGTACCGATTTTTACGGGACTGTCACTGGCAGATAACTGACGTTGTAAGATAGACCACTATTATTTACGAAAAAATGAAAAATATAAGCAAAAGAAATTATAACTCGTAAAAATAAATTGTTAAACGTATAAAATTGGGATTATATGTACTCGTATATATATTAAGTCACATTTTCTAAACGAGCGTAATTCTGCGGGCGCTTTTACCCATTTAGTTAGTCTCCCCATCGATTCCTAACACATTTATACGCAGAAGAATATTTAATTTAGCCGGGCCGCGAAGATGGCATAAAATTCCCATTTTCCCACATTCATTTCCCACATTGCCAGCTGGCGTGTACCGAGCTGTCCCGTCCCTTTGTCACTGTCACGATGACGGATCGCGATCGTTCGATCGGGACACCTCGTGACCCACGGCCTTGCCGGCCCTCGGCCCTAAATAGCCTAGACTTAGAGGTGAGTACGCTGTAGATTCGGATGGATTATGTGTGGGCGGGTAATTGATTGAAAATACATTTTCAAAGAAACATTTTGAAGTCCGAGTGCACTTTGCACTTACCTATCTTTCGGGAAACAATCGGATATAAATTGCGGATCTTTCCCAGTATGGTTTTACGGGGATCCTGTTTACTTATTAACAAAGTGTATATGGATAGCGGTTTTCGTTACTGATGCCTCGACTCAGAAGGCTATTGGATGAATTCTGTAAATATATATTTACATTATTGCCTTAAAACATAAAATCACGTGACCAAATTGCGAATCAGAAACCCAAATACTTTTGATATAAAAAGCGTCATATACATATCATTCAACAGAAGTTACTTCTCGTGTCATTTTTTGCATACAAGTGACATCCACACCAACAAAGACGCTTAAGATATAAAAGTCCTTATAACGTTTTAGTTTCGTACAAGTACAAGTGAGTAATCTTGTAAAATTATATGTTAAAAAACATCCGTTCTTATCAAATCGCACAGACAGGACATATTTCAGCTTGCCACCTGAGTCGAGCCACAATCGTTCTGTCTTCAAATGTCCTCATAATAGTCGTGTGAATAAGAAAAAACACTTGAACACTATTTACTCGTAAAGATAAAACAAGAAAACACTAACCGTTACATACAACACTGTCCCCAGTCCGCCTCAACAGGCATCTGTCACACCAACATCGCAATCCATATCCCTTTTGTTAATAAATAAACAGGATCCGCGCAAATCGACTGCACTCTAAAAGCCCCGCGATTTATATCCGATTGTTTCCCGAAAGATAGATAAGACGATCTTCTGGAGGAACGACGTGGCGCAGTTCGATAGTGCGGCGATAGATATTTACGATTGGAAAGCGATTGTATTCGTGCAAGGTTTTCAATAAAACGTAGGTTTTCAAGAAGCGTATTATTTAAATTTACTTTAAAAGTAAACCTGTGGAAAATAAATTAGCTGAATTAAAAAAAGCATTTATAATATCCTATACAGTTTTCTACGTTGTAAAGCCATTATTAATCTTATTAAAATAACTCATTAAAATTGTTACGAATTGTCAAGGTCATCTTTTGAAGTTTTTGTTAGTTTACACAACATTTTATACCTTTGAATTTCTTTCGATTAAATAATATCTATTTTTTTCATACAAAATTAATTTTAAATAATTAACAGAATTCTCACCCGAATCACTTCCAACACCAGCAATTTTGACAACCAATTGCAATGATAAATTCACATACGACCACTCCACTATAAAAAAAAAATACTGACATAATACCACGTACAATATATCATACTGTGTTATTTAGTTTGATCTAACTGCGTCTAGATTCGCTTTATTGCCGGCTATGGAACAACTTAGCAGCGAACAAGGATATAACTTAGATGGAAGTGGCTGCATTCACCTCGAACGCACCTGGACCTTATTTATGGACAACGCAAATAGCGCTATCAATATTTTTTCCTTCCATTGTCTTAGATATTTTTTGCCGTTGGTCGAGTTTATTGCTAATTGTGGTTAAAAGAAAAATGGATTATTGAGTCGTTGGAATTCTACGCTAATGTTTATAGAAATGTAACTTTAGTGAACATCTGGAATTTACATTTAAAAGGAAGTACTGTCAAGAACAGCTCTTTAAACAGCTGAAATAGGCTAGTTGAAACTCGGCCTCTCAATCAACGGGTCTGACATTCAAATCTCAGACAAACACCCTTGATTTACAGTACGATATGCGTACACTGAGACTTCTTTAAAAAAGTTCTATAAAGGTATATTGAGTATACCAATTCCACATTACAAAGTAGACTACGCATCTGTTTTTAAAGACTCCAGCATACAAATTTATTTTCTTTCGGTTTTGTACCTTGGGCACAAGATGATTAAGCTGCCAAGTTTCTGGCCACTAAGCTCACTGCTGTATATACTTCTTTATTAGTACAAGTTCCAACATTCAAACCACTCTGGACTCACTATTATTTGAGACAATTCCCAACTAGCAAAGTTAGTTTGGTTAGTGACGGCCACTTAGCTCGACCGAAAGCATGTGTTCGACTCAGTATATTTATTAGCATTGACAGTATGTGGGAGTTTCGAATTGTACAGCGTAATGTGTTGTATCTTGTATGTAGTAGCCACTTTGGTCGGCTCTTTGTTTTTATGGTTAAGAGATTACAAACGAGCTTGCAGTAGTGGATATGTGATGGGAAGTGGCCATTGCCACCCGTGGTGGTAGGAACAGTGGTGACGGTAACACCCTCAAATATACATCAAAGTTAATGATTAAACGAACTTACCTTAAGTGAAGTTCTATCATAATTATACGAGGGCTTCGTACGAATATATTTAGAGCACATGTAGTACACGCATCGGTGTCGCTACTGTAGTTGAGATTTTTTTTTGTCTACCCTCTTTACAACAGAGCGCTTTCTCCTCATGCACGCTTCAGTGCTCCGCCACTTTGCACGGTGACGCGCATCAAAAGTTTTTATGGTTTATTTTATGGTTGGAAATATCGCAAAAAAAGATTTAAATAAACGGTTCATGCGCGCAAAACAATAAAATCGACGAGGAACTCCAACTCCAAAAAGCTTTACATAATAAGAAGCGTTACGCGTGACCTAAAGGCCATTTACAGTCGTTGAGATTAATGTAGAATTTTCTACATACGAACTAGGCACTGAATTAAACGCTAAGGAGCACTAGAATCTTAGCCCATCTCCAGATACAAACTTATTGTATTGATGTCCAATATAGGAACTCTCTCGTACTCACGTTTGATTTTCCAAAATCAACTCATAGCTATAAATACGACCTCTTTGCGGAGATCAAGAACACTACCGCCACACACAGATTTACGATGATACATAGTTTTTAAATAAGATCCCCACTCCATTGCTAATAGATGTTATTTATATTATATAAGCAACGCGGACGCAAAACTCTCCAACTTAATCCTCTTCTTTAAGTTCAGTTTAATCTTTAAACTATCATTGTTAATCTATTCAAAGAAACAAGTAATCAAAGTAGCTCGTCCTTCAAACGATTTGTCAAAAGTTCAATAAACGGTTGACCAAACTGGGGCTTCGCTTGAGGGTTTTTGCCCCCGAAGTTGGGGCAAAATCCTCAATAACACAATTGTTTGATCAGCCCTAAAGACCCGTTGCAGGATAGCGCATAATCAGTTCCGGCGTTTGTGAATATTCACAGGGATTGGATGTAAATATTTTATTGAATGATTTATTATATTTTAATTATTATATGTTACAACTGGATTGATAGATAACGTAATTCTTTTTTCATTAAATTAAATTAAAGTAGCAAATAAACATGCAAATAAACAGTCCACAATCATTGCCGCCCATGGACGTCAACTGTGGACATCAATAATCAAACCCAAACGAAAGTGGATGTTCGTGGGGATGTTACCAATATCACCACAACAGATTGTTCTGCTTTATACCAACAACGATTTATTTGGTGGAAAGTGACAAGTGGTATATAACCTCTTCGTTCGGAGAAGGGAGTCGGTTAAAAACCTCAAAAGTTCATGACAAATAAAGTTTATGTTTCTGCAAAATTAGTGATGATTGGCAAATCCAAACCGTAAATTAACGGCCGTTATTAATAATCAATCTATCCATTGTTTTTCCTACCTACCTTACCAAATCATGCTTTGGCAAAATCTGTATGCCATGAATTGTAAAATCTCGATCTTTGGTAGGCAAGTTTTGGACTGAGTATTAATTACGAGCGTTAATGTAGCCTGCACGTACTCGTAAATAAAGAAAGACATCCGACATTAATTTATGACACCAATTTATTTACATACAACAAAACCTTAATAACAAAAACTGTTGACGTACGAAAATTATAAATGGATCAAAAAACGTGTCGCTACAAGCCACTCGGGCGTCCTTTTAGACGCGAAAATTCCTTTGTCCCCACCCACTAATAAGCAATTTTCCTCTCTATTTCCATAGCAATAAAGTTTAAAGCTCCAATATGTCAGTGTTACTAACATTGTATGCAACACCTAGAAGCAATTTATTAAGAAGTAGCATTATATTTTGTATGAAAAGTTTTCGCGATATTGCATTCTCAAGTTTGCGCGCGCGTAGTTCTTATTCTTTAGTAACAAGGTTGTTGTTCGGTTGTTACAATGGATTTGTGAAGCATTTTCCAAGACATTTGAGTAAGCGCCAGCCGCATACACACCGTTACGATCGCAATTCATTTTGTTCTTATTGTGGGTTGAGTGTCTAAATGGGTTGTGGTATAAAATTATAAATACGCTAATTATTTCGTAACTTTCACACAACTTTTCACATTACATTTATACAATATTATTTTTAACAATAACATGAAATTAATTTTTCGGATTGTTTAGCTCATATATGTATGAAGTCATTAGAATTAGAAAAAAGATAATCAAATTAGAAACTATGAAAAGAAAAAAGCATCCGTTCGATTGCGGTCAGTAATATCGCTAAGCAGAACTCATTTCTAATACTTACAGATACAAAAACAAACTGTATGTACGGCATGCCTACTGAATTTGATGGTTATAAGAATTACAGTAAGCATTATCTATAACTAATCTGTGATACCTAGACTTTAATTAAAGAAATGCCTGTCTACCGAAAAACACTAAAATAAGGCAAACATAATACCTATACCTAATCTATACAATATTATACTCAAGAAAAGTTGATTACTATTATTCCAAATTAAAATTAAATTTTTTAATTTGTTACTTCACTTTTTTCATTTTATTTATATTGTGCAAATAATACGAAGATCTATTGATTTATTATAATATTACGAAAAAAAATTATACGTATAAACTTTTTCATAGTTACATTTCATGGTGCTGAAAATGACTTTTACGGCATAAACGGATAAAACATTGGCCCGTAAAGGTAAAAAGTGTAGCATTATCTACGGAAAAGGCGCGATATGTCCACCGGTGGGTGCGCGGGAAATGTCCAATTTAGCCGCTTTCGCGGTAAATTGGCGCCATTTCTCAACGCGATAGCCGCCATCTTGCGCGTCAGTTTTGCGAGAAATCCGCCAATATTAAATTCTACACACATAAATTATTCATTTGTTTATTGTTTGGACAATATAATAAAAACAAAATGTTGGCAAAAACAAAAAAATAAATAGTGATTTTATTGAAACAGTAACATTATTTCGCCCTCAAACATTGGAGCTTCAAAATTTGGTTTACCTAAGACCACAATGACCAACTAAAGTTATGTGTAAAAATGTAGTGGGTTAATTAAACGTTAATTCAACTTTTTAATATCTCAAATTAGTACATTTCTCTTTGTCGATCGTAATAATTCGTTATTGTTGTATTTATTGAATATTTATTTCCTTTATTAAGTTAGTAATGGATTTGAAAAAACGAGTACTATATATACAATCGGATTCGGTTTTCGATTGTATAAAAAGTAAAGCACATACTCGTATATCCGCTGTTTATCCGCTTTATGTGGTATTTGTGGCTTATACGCAAGACTTGTCGACATCAAAGCGTCAGCAATTTAAATTTAAGATGTAAAAGTGGTTCTACCACCTTAATAACCGTTATATTGTGTTCTATGACGCATTTAGGCTATTTCTATCTTAATATAGCGGTGAATTTTGTAGTAGGGCAACTGCGTTCCGTTTTGAAGAATTTTTTTTTATTAAGCATACTACAGCGAAAATTATGAAAGGTGGCACACCGGTAGTCTTGCCACAGTCCTAAAATTAGACATAAGTAGGCATAGGCTCACTAATAAAGCATTTCAATTTAACACTAGAGGGCAGAAACATCTCCGTAATCTTAAAAGGTATTTCTGTACTGTTTGAGGTCGGATGCAAATGTCCAAGCGAGAGGGATCACTTAACATCAGATTGATCAGGTATCTTATTTGCCTCAAATTTATAAATAAATCAATCAGTAAACCATTCACCATTCGCTCTTTTATATGAACTCTAGTGGTTAATTATTCTGTGGTTCCCTTTCCATGTGACGAAGCAATGACTTTAATTAAGCCGTTTGAGAGGCATTGTGGACTTTTACCGAATTCGCATTGAATTTTTTGTCGTCAAAATTATTTTTGGGCAAGTATTGAGTTGCGAAGTCGTTATCTACGTTTCTTTTCTAATGATTTCGCGTTCGTTCGTTTCGTTTGTTTTGTGTTTCGTTTCGCCAACAAATCGGCGCAAATTGAACGGTCAGGACGGGAATAGACAAAGAATAAACGTGATCAGAGACAATTCGGCCAACGACAGGTCGCCGACATTATTATGAATTTTCATGTTAAAATATTCTGTTCAATTATTCACTCTTCGTTTAAATACCTATACCTAGACCTTCCGTTTTCTTTGCACTATATTTTTATACCTACCTACTTATTCAACTTATGAGATTTAAAGCTTATTGAAAACCCTACAAAGAAATGGCAATGATATTAGGCTTGCGATTACGTACCATTTATTAAGCTTATATTATTCTAATACAATAAGGAGCATTTTTATAAGACGATGAAGTTAGTTTTTAGTTTACTGGTCACTACCCCCAGTGACGTAACGGAACCCATTGGATATGAGTAGAGGTGGTAGAGGCGCCACACATTAGTACCCCTGCTCTACCACACCAATGAAACTGGGACACAGTAGGTTACACTAAAGTTAATAATACTTAGCTCTATGTTAATAGAATTTAAGTTTAGTTTTACTGCGTCCTAACATACTAGCTCAGTGACATACTGATACTCAGTGAAAAACAATACGGAGTGATGTTGATGGACATACACACAAAAACATAAACTAGCACCAAGACCCAAAACAATATTCAAAGATAAGATAAGTAACACCAAAAATCAAACACCAATATTTAATTATGAAGCAAGTCGGGAATCAAACTCAGATCTCTTAAACCAGAACCATAACAGCAATTAACGTGTGCATCGATTTGTTTCAGCAGAAACACCCACATGTGATCTTCGAAGCGCGGACCAAGTCGAACAAGGGGTGCGCGAACAAGCTGGACTACCGGCCGAAGACGCGCCGCACGAAGCACCTGTCCTTCATCGAGAGGCTGCGGGACCCCGGGACGCTGGCGTGAGTTGATTCACCCTTTTTTTAGTATCTAGTAAAATCTTTTAAAGCTGCCCTACCCTCATTATCAGAATCAGAGATCGTCAAAAGCAATATAAGATTATTAGATTTGAAAGTGCATAACCGCTGTCAAAGCTCTGATATACATCTAATATACGTACATTTTTGACTTACATCTACGTTAACATCATTAGGAGTTTTGGTGGGTCATGACCCAATGCTGGTTACTTGTCTCCTACAGGGCGCCTGAAGCATACCATACATACCACATTTGCAATGCTTGTCGGTAGAATAACGGGATAGTTGTTAGCTTACATATTATTTTGGATGTTTAAAAGGCTTACAAGGCCTCTGACAATGATAGTAACCGGGCTCGACAGTATAATGTGTCATAATTGGTAATCAAACATAAGCAACTAGCTCATCCAATCAGGAATAAACTCAACAACAATATCACCATCGAACTTTCCGTAAAAATTAATAAGGTAATAATGATAGAATTAGAAGGTCCACTCAAAAGGAAACAGCATCAGTCAAGTCCCATTTCGTTTCTCGTCGAGACACGACACGTGCCGAGGACACGTGTCACGGGCACGCACGCGCGTCTCGGGACACTGCCGTCACGGGCGTCGTGACATTTGTACGTTTCTTGTTATACTAATGTTTACATATCAAACGCACAATTCTTGATGTTACATTTTTACAAATAGATATAGAGGTATTAATAGAGGTGTATAAATGAATACGTGTACAAAGTAATAAGTAAATAGATAATTTTTAAATGTAAATTACATTATAGTCCTACCTAAGGTCGACCACAGATGCGTTACAACCCCTTTTATTTTGTTTTCGGGGGGAAACCTTTGAAAGTTACCCAGTGCCGTGGGAGCAGCACTAGGTTATGTGGGATTTTTACCCACTAAAACTCTCCGGTGGCCTTCCTCAGTGCTTGGTGGAGGACTCCGGGGTCTCCAATAAAACACAACCGGAGTCCTCCTAGCGCAACGCCCCTTTAGGGCTCCACCCGGCTGAGTATTACGCTCACCCACACCTTCTGGTATTTACGACTCTATGCGACCAGAGTTGCAACCCCTGAGTACTAAATTAGAATGTCTCTGATACGCCTTAGATACCACACACTTAAATCAAAATACAGCAGCGCTTAACATGTCGACGGCCTTCGAATATGAAAATATGAAACAATATTTCATTTCTTTTTATGCCGTTTAAACTCCAATGATTGCAGTACTGTATGAAGCAATAATAACGTTATTATGAAACACAACATTGAGACGCAGAATGTCAACTCTGTCAAGCAGGGAATCTGCGGTGGCAGAGTAAAAATAATACCACATAAATGAATCATAATTCGGCAATAAATCACAACGCAAGTGAATAATGCAGGGCGAAAGTTCCCGAGCTCCCGAAGTCACCGCACAATGGAAACTTCCTAACGAATTCCGTCCGCGCAGAAAAAATATTCGCAAATACATAATTTACTGAATATTTGAACGGTGTTGCGGGGAATTATATACAATTTGAGTTCTCGCTTTGACCTCTCAAGTTAAATAATGTAACGTTCGGATATAGTTAATAGACTGAAAAATTTTCGTCGAAATCTTAAAAATAGTGGATTTACATATTTGTACCCTACCTGATGTAAGATGATCTCATCTCAACTCTCAGGCTTTATTTTTTTGCTCACCTTCCTTCTTCGTTTAATCAAATGATATTTTAAGTAGTCAACGACTATGCATGTGATTTTATTTGGCCATTGGCGCCCAAAGGTATCTGTAATCAACCACATATAGGATAAGAGTCTTTCTTGAGTTAGGGCACAGATGCGTTGCTGCGCCTGTCAACTAGGTTGGACCGCCTTAAATAAGTGTGGTCTCCGATAATACATCCTTCAACACAGCAGTGATAATTTCTAATTACTAGTTCCAATAAGTTGAATTAGGCATACAATAGTACTGCTGCATTTAATGAGAATACAAATAACATTATTAATGTATATATTTCTGTAGGAAATCCAATTTTACAAACATGAGATATACAAAATGAGTTTAGCCTAAAGATCAGGCAGTCCTCAACAAGGCGGCCCAGAATACAAAGAAACTGACCCAAAACCGTTGGCTAGGATATCTACAAATTGGGCTCAACTGAATGATTTATAGCCAACACCCCGCGGATTTGACTCACAATGGCCGTGCGGTTGTATGCCTGTATCAATAATCGTAGGTTATCCGTCCGAAAACTGGAATTTAGATCTTGGATTTCGTATAAGAAGGTCAGGTTAATAGAGATGAGTCTCAGTTGTGAGTATTGGAATTCAGGCAGATTTGCTTAATAAAACTATTGAAGTCTTTCTTTCTTTCTTTGTTTCAGATCTTTTCAGTTTTGCTTTTTATTAAAAGCGTCATAAAAATATAATTGTTTTAAATCACTTAACACTTAATAAATTTGTATATTATATTACACAACTTAATTTAATAATAATTTGGATAATTTTTTTTTATTGTCCATCCACGTACAGCCGACGACAGTAACTGTAAAGTAATTTAATTTCACTACTACTCTTATCATGTTTATAAATCGTAGTCAACTTTTTCGACCTCGAAATCGCAGGTCATTTGGCTGTTAACATTTCAATATCGATTCGAGAGTTCGCCGAACGGAAGACGTCAAAGGAATCATTAAAATATCCTTCGGGAGCATCAAAGCAGGAATGAGGCCTTATCGTGGGGCGATTGGACCCTCAGATACGTTGTAAATTTCGCGTTAAACGTCTCTTTCAGAGGTTATAGATGAAGGTATTTTGATAGATCACGGGACTTCTGAATCAGTGCTCCTCTTTAAGGACCAAATCGCTGATTGTATGAGATTATGGATAAGTGGTCGGTGAATTTAATGCGTTGATTGAACTTGGGAATATAACGATTTAATCGCTTGCTACATTATACTGGTATTATATATGATTTCGGAAATTAGTTTCATATCGTTTATTTTTTATATTTTGCAAATATTACTTAATGAAAATACCTCATGGCATAAACTAAAATGTATTTGGAACCTACAAGGACCAATTTTTTGTATAAATATCACTATTATTTAAAACTAGCAACTTTTTTGCCTTTGTTTCTTTTTTACATTGACAGGTTAAGCTATCTTCAAATTACTCCAAGTATGGAGTAACAATGGTCTGAAATAAAAACTTAATAGTTTTCGATTAATAATTTTCTAGCAAAGCTTTAACAAATAACCAACAACAAACACTGAATTGAACATCCGAAGTCATTTTCCGAGGAAACTGCCGCCACTAATGTGTGTAGTCACGCAATTCTTATTTTGTAGAAAATAAATACCCGCCATTAGAAAACAAACTGCTTTGCGAAAACTTCCCAAAGTAGTTTGTTTATGTCATGAAAGTGACAAAACATTATTTTATTTGGAAATTCAGTCTTATTGACCACAACACCAAAAGCCTTATATAATAAATAATTTTGAAGGTATTTAGTAAAATAAAAAAATAACTAAACACGGAACAATATAACAAATTACACGTTAAAAGGTAAACAAACAATAACATATTTAAAAAAAGTAATAGAATCTGTCCCATGAAAGTTTGGGTAAAAAACAGAAAAAACACGTTTAGAATCGAATAAATCATAATAAACAAACATAATAATGTCCAAAAATTCCGTAAGATTTGCCAAAGATAATATATAGTATATAACATAGGCCAAATAATAATGTTCGTCAACTGCGAAACACTTATAATTGTTTCAGAACACGTAGTATATTACTCCTTAAACGCCCGCTATCTAATACATCACAGAACGCAATGCCATTTCAAATCCTCAATTCGAAATAGTCCGTTCTTATTCCTTGCGTAACCTTTGTAAACAGACGCTCTAAAAATACACAACAACGGAACATCCGAAGGCATTTTGTAAGGAAGAGCTCCGCTACACAAATGTTCTGAGTCACGCACTCTCTACTCCGGAAAATGATCCCCGAGGATTAATTCGCCCTGTTAGGAAACAAGGGCGTACTTCTGGCACTACTTAATAAAGGGGCTAAATACAAAACGGTTTCTCTTAGAATGTACCACTCGTTTCGTGCAATGTTTCCGCAAAGCGAAATACGTGTATCATCATAACATTATTCCAAGAAAAATTGTGTGTCAGTTGTTTAGATTTATTATAATTCCAGTTGTTTACATATAATTTATTGTTCTGTTAAGTAAGTATTTTAATAATGAAATGTCTTATATTCCGTAAGGTATCTACCACAGCTTCCACTAACTACGATAATTGGTTTCAGTATATTGTACATATTATTTTTGAATTAAATAACTGTTGTGAGAATTCTGAAAGGATTGATATGAGCCGGTCATTACGTAATAGTTACAGTTATGGCAAAAAAACCGGTAATCTACGTCTACTTCTATATTTTAACCTTGTACACAATTACTTAACTTACTTTTCAGTGCTAACTTCTGGGCAATCACGTATTTCTTCACTTTAATACAAATGATAATTACCTACTTCTTTTATTCTAATCCGCACATTTCATGATAAATCCGAGTTGCCGGCTATGAACCTGAGCCTCCAGAATGGAAGGACGAATATCCTAACACTGAGCCATCCTGCATCTGGGTACCGGCTTAAAAACGATTAAGGCGTTCCTTTATCAGCTGTCTCGGCCTAATCCCGCTCCGCCTTAATCAACTTTATCTGCGGGACGTCCGTCAAGTGCGCCCGTTGCCGGGAGCTTGGGGTCGCTCGATTGATTTCACTCGCGTTCTGTAACCCAACCACTTGATTGTAAAATTATTGTTGATTTACTAAAGTCTCAATTTCTATGTAAGGTCCTACAATCTTACATACTCGTGACGACTACAATAAAACCATTCCCAAATGCGATTAACATTCTTCATTCATTAAAATAACTTCTTCCTTCGTAGAAGGAAGTCGGTTAAAAAGTGCTTATTTCATCTAGATCTCAAATGGACAACTAAATTTGTACTTAATAAACAGTTTTCGTTTTTTTGTTTCCGTCCGTATCCGTTTTTCAGTTCAATCTTAATCCCAACTTCCTGATAGTTTGAGTCCCACACAACTAATGTCAACAATCACTTTTTCCAGGGAGACCATATCATCATCGGACGAGAATTCCTGGCGGTGGTGGCAGAACGTCGGTCTCCGATCTCTGAACAGGCGCAGACGAGACGTGCGGGAGACCACTAAATATATTGAGACCGCTCTAGTTATTGACAAAGCCATGTTTGACAGAAGAAATGGTAGCACCAGGTCGGAAGTTGTCCACGACGCGATACAAGTCGCGAATATTGCTGACTTAGTAAGTATAAAGACCTGATTAATAATCAGAACAATTTAGTATTCGTGTAGTGCAATTGAGTAAGCTAAGTTATTACAATCCACATGATTATCAGGTACGCTCAAAACCCAATATACCTTTACTGGTTGTAAAAAAAGCTACTGAAATCAAACACGATATTCTACGTGACAGGAAAATGGGAAGTTTTCATTACGGAAACAATCCAGTATGTATTTTATTTCAAGCTTTTTAGGTCTATATCAAAGTCAAAGCTAAGTTTTAAGAATGTACGTTTTGCATTATGCAAAAAATAATTCAACGCTTCAGCTGACACTCTTGAATCTTCACTTTTCGCTCTCAATATCTGGTCTAAAAATAAACCGTACAGAAATATATTATTAGCTAATCCTAAAAAAACGATTCGATGAGATTTCTTTATTGCATTAAGTATTTTCTATTCTTTATCCTACTTAAACATTCTAAGGATTAGAACTTTCCCTCTGCCTCTAATCACGGTCCCAAAAGGAATAGTAGATTCGACGAAAAACAAAATTGCATTTGCATTCTCGATGAGACGGGAAAGAATTCTCGCATCGCGCTCGCTCAATGCGGGCCCCACATACATACTCCACAGTTTTAAAATACCCCAAGTATGTGTACCTTCAGCTGGATTATCTACTTATGAAAACGGAAACCGTGTTATTGAATTTGACGGATGTTTTATAGATTTGATTTCGTTGAGTGGTATACTTCTTGAATGAACCGAATAATTCACCAAGACGTTGGTTTAGTATGTATTAAGCAAAATTTGTTTAGTAGGTTACTTTCAAAATTTTGTTTAGATACAAATTGAAAATTTACTACACTCCTTACTGTATCTACAATCCTTTTATACGAAACCAATTAAATATGAAAATAAGTACTTTAAAAATCACATATGTGTTTTACTAAGTACATCTGGATCACATGTTAATTTCTTCAAATGAGTGTCCTATTACAATTTCTTCTGAGCATATTAATTTTATTTAGTAATAATATTGCAATATAAGACTTTTACAAATTACTTCTCGTTGTTACCATAGTTAATTATTACGTTATTATAAATACATCAAAGTGGTGATTACATTATATTTAAAGTAAATTACTAGTTCTTTAAATACGTATTCATCTCTTTTTACACCAGCTTCAACAACTGTTTTTCTAGTATCTTCAAAAACTATCGTCTCTTCCAACAGTATTTCCGCACGCTCAACACCAGGGTGTCGCTGGTGTACATCGAGTCGTGGCAGAGCGCGGACCAGGCGGACATCGACAGGAAGCAGGACATCACCCGCGCCATCCAGAAGTTCAGCGACTACACCGCCAGGAAATTATTCAAGATCGAGAAGGACACCACGCAGTTGCTTAGGTATGTTGGGAAATTGCTTGAACTCAATTGCGTCACACATTACCTAGTTTTGTATCATGGTATCTGCCTTTTAGAAGACTGGTCTTTTGATTATTCTATCTCTCAAACATCCGTTGACTAATCTGGTAAAATTCAAGGTGGAGGACATCTCCTTTAGTATTATAATAGTTATAACGGATGAAAAAATACATATTATGTTACTTCAAAAAAGATATTTGGTAATAAAAAAATCTTCCATTTTGTTTTTAAAGTAGAATAAGGCTGTTCAAAGGTAAATATTATAAAGATCTAAAAATATGAGCAAGGATATTGTCTCTTTGTCATGAAGTTTAGAGAGTATACAAATTATACAATCTTCATTGACAATAATTGTTTATTCGAACTACATGATTTTAATTTTAATGTTGATGATTAATATCTAATCATACTATCCAACAAGTTCATTTTTATTATAATATCTTTGAATCATGAAAAACAATATCCATTATAAAGTTTTATTAAAATAAAAATATATATATAAATGTTTGGCAATAACAATCCATTAGGTAGATTGAAAATAAATTATTACGTATGGTAACGCAACAAAACAATGAAGTGTTTGAAGTGGATAATATGACCGTTTAAGCGCCATTACCGTTGCAGTTAAACCACATACTCGACATAGGCCTGCCCTAAATTTTCTGCTACATTTTTAATCGTCAATCCTTTAGTCACTTATTATGACATTTGCGTGATGAGACAGAAGGTTGTGCTTAAATCTGGTATCCATTAATTTTTCGAGAACAAACTTTAATACTTTTCAATTTGAAATCCCTTAAACAAGCATTAAATCTTCAACGTAATTAAGTTCTGTTCACAGCGCGCTTATGCTTACAAAGCGATAGCTCAGCTCAAAATCGGCAAAGCTCGCAATCTGCTCATGTACGTACATTAATGTTTCTTTGAATTGGTTAATATTTAATACTTCCTGTTCATTTTGATCAATTTCTACTCCTTTTTCAAGTATTGGTTCGATCAGATTATTTTTGGAGCATATGTTATTCGAGCATTGTAATATTTACCTTTGAACAGACTTAATTTATTTTGACAACAATATAATTATGTATGATTTTCTATTACTAATTATCGTTTTTGAAATACCACATGTATTTTCCTTCTGTTTTACCTATCAAAATTAAAAAATGGAGTACATTTATCATGTATAGTCTTATAAAGAAAGTTATTAATTAACAATTACGTTTTATATTTTCCTTTATCGATTTTGCTAAAGCGGCCATCTTTTACTAAGCCTGATATCCAGTCTGATAACTGGTTAAACCCAATGTTTAACCATACGCTAAACCGTTTTGAACGACACATACTTGGGTATTAAAGGGTTTGAGAGTTAGATGATTAAATTTCTAGCGAGGTAAATTTCTTTACTTACTTGACATAACTCGACAAAATAGTCCTAGTGCTCGAAAGGACAAGTACCTCGAGCTCGGAATAAATAGAAAATAATTCAGAGAGTGAACGTAAGTAGCATGAAGTATGAAATATAATGCGCAAAAGAATATCAAAAGTATTTTCCTCTTCCACATAATTACCTGAGCGCAAGCCACTTATAATACAAAAATCTTAAATCCGTTGAACAAGCATTTAAATCTTCAGCGTAATTAAGTTCCGTTCACAACGCGCTTACACTCACAAAGCGACAGCTCAGCTCAGGATCCGTAGCTCAATCTGCTTATGTATTTACCGATCTTTATCCCGTAAAACACTAAATGTGAAATTTCGTTTCGACGACAATTTAAACACGAAGGCGCTCATGTTTTCTGTGCTGATTAAATTCTATTTAAAGCTCTAGAGATCTCTTATGTCTGCGTAGTAAATGATCATAAATTTGTCGTGTAATTGTATTAACTCATACGGACGGCTTTTAGTGAAGGGGTTTCATATTTTAGTATATATTTTTAATTTTTCTGCGTATAAATGATCACAAACGAGAGGTCGTGTATACCAAAATAGATGTTGATCATTATCAAGCCATGACAGACACAGACTTAGGATTCGTTTGTATCTACAGGCATATAGCATGTAAGGCATTAATGTACACGTGGCAGACATAAAAGTATTATTTTATAGAATGTGTATTGACGTATTTATACTTATCTATCGTAACATATTACACCCACACACACACCGTACCTTTTGAAAGGTCCTCCATCCATTCGCTCGATTGTTTAGTCCGTCTAGACAACATAAATATTGTTGACATTATTTGGATCTTTCGATAATTGTGTCACTACAAACCTACAGGTGGGTGGAAGCGCCTATTTGATAGTATTAGAGGCTATCAAAGAGAACAGATACCAAAATACTTTATACATGACATTTGTTGTTTATACATGATGTGAATTATCGTCATTACACAAATCTTTTTTTTATATATTTTTTATTGTAATGAAGTAGCAATCGAGCATGCAGTCCGCCTGATGGCTAGTGGCCACTGCCATCTATGAACATTGGTGATCAACCCCAGATAAGATAAACCTGAGCACAGTTGCGTTGTTACCCCTGGAGACTAGACTGGAACGCCTCGGATAATTAAGTCTCCCTTACCACACCCTATAAATCAGAATACGGCAGCGCTTAACACTCGTTATTAGGCAGAAATACGTATGGCGGTGGTGCCGCCTGAGTTGAACCACAAAATGTTCTACCACCATCTTCAATACATGGTGTTAGATGGTCAAGTTCATATCACCAGCGATTTGGTCCAATATCCCGACGAGTTTCTACTCATTTCCCAGCGATAATTAATTCCTATTCACACCCCACATGCATTCAAAGCGATATCAGCTCAGCCCCGAACCTAGTTTCAGAACTCGCAAATCTGCTTATGTATTTACGTTAATGTGTCTTTGAAACCACGCCGCCGGATAGAGATTAATCCGCGGCGTGGATCGAGAAATGCGAAAGCGAATTTAAATTATAGTGATAAACGAGACATTTCGAACTCGACTGCACTTTTGAAGAAATTCATCCGGAACTAGCGCAAGATTAGCGATTAGTCCTTTAGTATTAAGTATGTAGTGTAAAAAAACAGTAACAGGTGGGTGAAACTCTGCCTGTCAACCGGGACTTAGATGTCTTATTATAAAAAATCATGAACTAAATACAAATATAGATATGTTTTTGCAATCTCCTCTAATCATAAATATCATGAAAGCTGTAAGCTTATGCTGCAATACGCTGTACTCAAGATTCTTAACAATAATGACGTACAAAGTTTTCGACATCGACAACAAACATATCGCATCGCGACTCATAAATAATCGTTAGCGATTTGTCAAAACTCTACAGCGCTCTACGTAGTGCTACGAAATATGGCATAGCGCTACGTAGCTCAAAACTCGTCGAGTACACTTGGGAACTCGACGTGTACTCTTCGGAACTCGACGAATACACTTCGATAGCGAGTTTCGCGAAGTTACTGCGTAGTTCGCTATCTCTGTTACAATTTGCGACCGCCGGCGGCGATCTCGACTTGTTAAGAAGTTTCTATTCATTGCTGACTTGTAATAAGATTTATTACAATTTTATTCGACGTTTACCGTTTAATTATTGGGTGTATACTTTAAGTATATTAATTACTGCTTAATTGACGGTTATAATTCGATGATAAGTATTAAGTATAGTTAAGATTACATATTACACGAATTCCATAATATTAATGATTGGAAAATAAGGTCTAGAATCGTAAATAGGCCCTCAATATTTCTTTATAGAAAGTATAAGGACTATTAAAGATTTGAAGAAATTCAACACCTTAGATTTAATGGGGCATGGAACCTTATTCTATATGAATAAGCCTATGTTATCCATAATATTTGTATGACCTAAAAGGATAATACAGTAAAAGTATACCGTATTTATCTGGAGAGCAATATCAATAAAATAAATGTATGTACATATTTGCTCTAATGTTGGGCATTTATTGCCTTAACATTTCACTGTAGCGTTTATATTTTTACCCTTACGTACATGAACAGACCCTAAAATTCAGCCCATGTTTTACGGGTGCTTTAATATTACATTGTCCGAAAGGGATAACTATAATAATATATGTATTTATGTAGCTCGAGGCAATATTGCTTAATTAAACTTTTTATAAATAATAACACAAGTGCCGAGGTTTCATCCTCCGTTTTTGTAGCAGTTATTACTTAGGATTCATAAGTAAGAATGGTGTCAGCCTAGAACTCAGAAGTAGGAATAAATACAGTGTATAGTATTAGGGAACTGATTTGCAATCCACCGGTTGCAAAGTGGTAACTGCAGCTACCTGAATTTGATCCTATATTTACTACTGTACATTTACTACTCATTAATTGTGCAAATTGCGGCCAACATCAAATCATTACAGCTTCTGGAGTTCTTCTTCACCAGAATTATCAACATATCAATGTGCCACTATTGCGCTTTACTACATATTACAAACCATTGAAAACTTATGCTGAACTTTCTGAGATTCTGCTTTATTGCGACGTGTTGTTTCTTATGTTAATAAAAGTTTAATTAACTGATTAATAGAATCAGAAATCTTTTATTAATAAAATCAAAGCCAATAACAATTAAAACCAAAACCTCCAAAAGACTAAACATTATTGAACTGCTAATGTAAATTATTTTCACGATGTAAATGTAATTCTTCTTTCCAGCGGCCTAACGTTCCCCGGAGGCGAGTCCGGCATCTCCGTGCCCGACACGATGTGCACGCCCAAGTCCGTCGGCATCTCCGTCGACACCAACACGTACGAGCCTCACCTCCTCGCCGGCACCATGGCGCACATGATCGGACACAACATTGGTAACTTCTTTACAGATATTAAGTGCTGATCGTTACTCACTAATATGTTTGACCAGCTTTAAGTTAAATAAGGTATTTTCAGGTATATTATAGATGCCCCTAGCAATCTACTAAGAACCTAAACAGAGTAATACTGAGTGTTTAAATGGTAGGGCCGTCGCAATCGTGAAAATTTACTATACATTTTTAATAAATAATTAATTAAAGATATCAATAAATTATTAATTAAAGATATCCTCAAAAACAATATCAGCGACGAAACAAAATAGTTTTCGAATTATTTCATCACTCGCTTCCTTCTCACTCCATGTAAACATCATTTTTATTCTTAACGTGCATATTCATTATTCCACAGGAATGGGCCACGACGATGGTCGCGAGCAGTGCTTCTGCAGGGACTGGCACGGCTGCATCATGGCGCAGTCCATCGTCGGGCTAGAGAATGTCCAGCCCTATAAGTTCTCAGACTGCTCGAAGAACGACTACATAAACGAGCTCAGAGTTGGAGAAGGATTGTGCTTGCTCAACAAGCCGAATGAGGTGAGGAACATCTTAACTTAGATTTATTACGACTATTAAATTAATTTCTTGTTGTTAAAGACTACGACGGTTTCTTCTTTTTTAAACAGATTCGTTTAAATCAGTACAAACGTACTTATCCGTGAATAACTGTACCGTTAAAGTACGTGTAGTGGTTTTAAGCGCCAAAATAAATATTGAATAATGGCGGTAAATTGAATCATCCGATCCTCATCAACAATTGTTACCGGCGGACAGAAATAATAATTACCAATGGCGAAGTTTTAATGAAAATTTAAAATACACCCGATGTTCCCAACAAACGTAAATGAAAAGGCCAGTGGAATTTCGTGTTGTTTCAACAGGCTAATAACTTTTAAACCGACGCAGTGCCATTTCGCAATTATATCAATTAAACTTGTTAAATTTCGTCGCCGCTCTCCGCCGCGGTACTCGCTTAAAAAGCTATTACGGTCGGGGTCGGAGGTACAACTCCGTTTATAATTAGCACGCTTTGCACTAAAAGTTATACTGACACCTTCACGATTGGGCCGCAGCTGTCGTCCGGGCGCGCGTTTTGTGGAAGTTTTGATTCGTATTCTTGCGGGCGTCATCGCCACTCCGTTGACGCCGGTTGATTCGTATGCAAAACAGATTTTCACGTCGAAAATTAATCAGTCGGGTCGCATTGTTTGTCGCCGGTCCTCCTTGACGGGACCACTCCTTTAATAAAAGTTATGGTAATGCGGCCAGCCCGCGCTCAGAATTATCTCTTCGTTTGCGAATATATAATAACAGGAGCGAGTCCGGACGAGTTTATTGGAATAAATTTACATAGTACGGAATGATAATGCACCGGCACTCCCGCTTCGATTTGCCGCGTTTACATATTTATCGGGAGATGATTGCGCCTGTGGGCTGCTTTATTTTCCGATCCGCGATCCGTGTTTCTATTGATACTGATTAAGACTCGCCCCGCGTTTTTGTTGCGAGTGCTTTTTGAAGTGTTTTGTTCTTTTCGTTTTCCATTCGTTTTCCTTATTCGGGAAATATTTCGAAGATTGGCCACAAAAACGTCCCGGATTAAAAAACTCGAGAATGTTTCTCTAAAAATTTTTTACTTGCAATTTTTTTTCGTCAAATCTGTCTACGATTACTATCGTACGCAAATACTCTTCATAATTATGATCAACCTTCTGTCCTAATATTTAAAATTTCCTGATACAATGAGATGGGTTTGTTTAATGGTCCTTACCACGAATGGTCACAATATAATAATCTCTTATAAAATGTTGCAACTTTAGCAAAATGGTTCACATTCAAAACATTAATTAAATGTGCCCAGTAACGTATATATATGTCTCATGTATATTGTGTATAAGTATTAGAATAATTGGTTGCAATCCTATTAATGAGATTCCTCAGAATGAATTAGGCTATAGTCCAATACGCTAGCCAAATGCGAATGATAAGACCACATACCTTTGAGAATTTTATAAAGGACACTTTGGTTCCTTTCTTTCTCAAAATCTTTACTATTAAAGTAAGCAATATTTACACATAATTCTTTAAAATTCAGAGATGCCCGAGTTTCTTACCTCAAGATTTCCAATTGAAAAACCTCCTTTCAAACCTCTAGGTTATCACTTGAAATACTTACAAACCATTAAAATATAACACATCCCTCCAAGGCATTGCGTTACAACATAATTATCCGGGACGTATTCCTATGTAGTATACATGTAGGTACTTGGTTACACAATTATTACGAGTCGGTGGCCATTTGTACGAGACCGCGGGCTAGAGAGCTCTCAGGAGCGAGACGTGAGCTCCTCCGAGCGATACGCTCGAGTTGGCGTGTTTTATGCGAGAATTTAGAATTTGAGGGTTGCTTGCTTGAACATTTGTTTTATATATAGAAATTCAGCTTCCGTATGTTTGTGTCCGTGAAGTCGAAAAGTTGTCGATGGATCGACTTGAAAGTTTTACGCAACGTTACATTTCTTCAGTGTTTTTATGTACTTTTGATACCGAAATTTACACGGAAACTAGAAATTCAGTAGTAGTTAATGATAAATTAGGTATATTAAATACTTGGGCCTGATTGAGCGTGTTTCTTACAAACGAACTTGTAGTCCATCTCATGTTAAGTGGTCAATGCTGTCATGCTATCTATAGGCAATCCCAAATAACGTTAAAGTCCGTGGCGTTGATGTTTCCGGAGGCGAACCACAAAGGGTTACTACCTTTACCGTATGATAATCCTACCATTACGCAGTTGTTTATAAGCCTACTTGTGTTTCAGCTGGTGGTCCACCGACAATGCGGAAACGGGCGGCTGGACGAGGGCGAGGAGTGCGACTGCGGCACCATCTCCGAGTGCCAGAACCTCAACCCCTGCTGCGACCCCTTCACCTGCCGGCTCACCAAGGAGGCGCAATGCGCGCAGGGAGAGTGCTGCGAGAAGTGTCAGGTAACGTGGTTCTCGTATTCATTACAAGACCAATATGAAGCAAGAAGTGTTTTAGTTTATGCATATCGTTACTGGTTAATAGGCTACTGACTAATTGATTTTAGGTCTGCACTCAAAACCAACCAAATCGAAAGTGGTACAAAATGAAAAATGAGCTACAATGGTGAACCAATCGTTATTTGCCTGAACTATAGACCAAATATCTATGATGCAGTTTTTGCGGTAATACGCGAAAATTATACCGCGGAAGTAATATAAGAAATACCTACAGTCTAATTAAGAATTTTCTCAATGTTTGGGTGTCCACTAATTAAAATATACTTTCTACATTCAGTTTATACATAGCGATAGCTTACTAATAAAAATATTTATGGCTATGTTACTACTAGTTAAGACGACCCACGAAAGATCAAATGCTTCGGCTAAGTTTCTTCGACCATTTTTTCGTGAATTTACAATTAGACTTTCCTTCATCGGTTACCAAGTCAATTCTTCGAAAATGTAACTTTACTAAAAATGACGTCAACGACCATACCTAATGAATTTCCCACCTGATGAATTTCCATCCATAACTGAACCATTGTCAGATGTATACAAAACGTAAACGTAACGCGAATGACGTCATCCCCAGCTGAAGCCGCGCGGCGTGATCTGCCGCGAGTCCGCGAACGAGTGCGACCTGGAGGAGACGTGCTCCGGCCTGTCCGGCTCCTGCCCCGTCGACTCGTACCGGAAGAACGGGGAGTCCTGCGCGTCCGGCAAGGTACATGATAGCCCTACCCCCTCTCTGTCTCTCTCAATCTTTCTCTCTCTCTCTCTCTCGTTCTCTCTCTCTCTCTACTCTTGGTACATAGATCCTTCCTGCACATTTTTAATTTGATGGAGTAGCAAAGCATGCAGTCCACCTGATGGTAAGTGGAAACTGCCGAACATGGGCATTTGTAATCCACCCCAGATAACACTGGAATCCTACCTGAGGTCAACCCCTGATGCGTTGCTACTCCCTAAGGACTAGGTTTGAATGCCTCTGATAAGTAAGTCTCC
>DWRA01000293.1:0-27660 GCA_018250295.1 Spathilepia clonius | reverse complement strand
AATGTGAACATAGTTTGCAAGTCATTACAGAAGCATCCTTAGACATAAATAGAGTAGAAATTAAAAATGAAGAAATAGCAGATGGTAAGTAAATGGCTACTTTTGAAGGTAGAACCTTTTGTGGTTCGACTCCGGCGGCTCCACCGTCACATCGATTTTTATCTAATAACAGCAGTGTTAAGCGCTGTTGTGTTCTTGTTTGAAGGGTGTGGTAAGGGACACTCATTTATCCGAGGCATTTCAACTTAGACTACAGTTTGTTTGTAGTTTTTTTTTGGTAGTGGCAACTACCGCCCAGGGACACCTGTGATCCAACCCAGATAAGACCAGAATCCCAACTGAAGTCGACCACGGATGCGTTGCTTCCCCTGAGGACTAAGTTGGAATGCCTCGTTAAGTTTCATCTCCCTTACCAAAAGTTCTAAAAAGTGGAGTAAGGTAAGTAAAGTAGTAAAAAATAAAAAGTAATATTCTTAAACGAGATTTCTTGGTTCGTTATGAGGAAAAGATCCAGATAATACATTTCTGTATTTCTTTTCTGAAAGTGTATCAAATACATACACAACAGACGTGACGAGAAAATCAAATGTTGCCTTTACAAAAATATAAATACACTGACGTAGAATTTCGATAAGATTAATTTTGGTCTCAACATACCAGCAGATAGGTAGAAACAATGAGATTGATTTACTGTATAATTAAGGCTCATTATTGCATAAAGTTAAAAAGGAGTATGCAGTCCTGCTGATACCTAGTAAGTGGCCACTTCCGCGCAGGATAACCCGTAATGAACCCCAAGATTAAATTGGAGTCCTACCTGAGTTCGATCACAGGCGCTTTGCTACCCCTGAGTACTAAGTTGAGTCGCCTAGGATAAGTTTGTCTTCCTTACCACACGTTTCAAACCAGAACAGCAGAGCTTAATATTGGTGTTATTAGGCAGACATAGGTGTGATAGTGGTGCCTTCGGAGTCAACCCACAATGAGTTCTGCCAGCTATAACTAACTACAAACTTCAACAATACAAAGTTTCAAGTTAACGCATCACGTTATATAACCGATATGCCTTAAGGGCATTACATACTAAAGACATCAATAATATATCAAAGATCAATCTAACGACTATAAATTGATATCAAGCCTATCATTATATTTGAAGTAGTACATGTAATTTAAGTAAAGG
The DNA here is from genome assembly GCA_018250295.1 of Spathilepia clonius. NCBI lineage: Eukaryota > Metazoa > Arthropoda > Insecta > Lepidoptera > Hesperiidae > Spathilepia > Spathilepia clonius. The sequence goes on along the minus strand of DWRA01000293.1, from coordinate 26,477 downwards.
GTACTGAAGCCTAAAACGTGTTAGAATTTTGTAAACGATGCCGCAGGCGAACCTTTGTCTAATTTCGTGAATAACTATCCTGGTATTTATACCTTGGGGGCGTACGAGGGCATGGTCAAAAATTTTAATGGTCAATTTGAAAGTCCCGCCTTTAAAGAATTCGTTATAGATTGGTTTTACTTCCTGTTAGTAATAAAAGTTTTATTTTTTCTCTTGTTTTACCAGCGTATGTCATGATTACAACTAAACTTTAAATGAGAATAATGAGTTTAACGTTACCTCAGTATTTGAAAGTTGTATGAACATTAAGTTTGAAATTAATTGTCATATGCTTAAAGGTTAACAAATACATTAGTACTAATTAGTGAGGAAACCTGCCTGTGCGGTAAATGCCTGAGAGTTCTTTCCAATAAAAATATGTAGTTTTAAAGATATCTGAAATTTATCAGTCCACACTTGGCCAGCGTGGTGGGCTATTCTCTAGATCGTTCTCACGCAGAAAACAAAACTATACCAAATATTGGGACAGAAATGGATTAAAGTCTAAGGCTCGCATTGTCATATCAAAAACTAGACAAAAAACCGAATTAAGAAGCCGTAAAAATCAAGCATTAATTGTCAACGCAGCCCAGACTGAAATGAGGTATAATCGGGACAATCATCAAAATTACACCACTTTGCGAACAAAGACCTTTCACGAAATACTCCTGAACCAACAATGGAGCACTCCGCCACTTCGGAGAAATAAAAGATAATATAAATGTAAGATTAAAAGCCTCAATGACAGTGGAAATGGTATACGTTAAAGGAATACATAGAATCGTCACTATACAATATATCGTTCAATGTACAATATATTTTGTAGGTAAAACCTTTGAAATTTATCTCATTGCCGTGTCTAGAATTATCTAGATTACGTTATTTTATGCAACGTATAGATACAGTCACAGATCGCCAAGTACAGACGAATAGACACGAATACTAGTAAGTAGAAGCTTACTCAGTTGTATTGTGTACATGCTATGAATAGTCATTCATATTTCGTCTTTATGCGTCTTTATACGTGCGCCCCGTTCACATACTTGCCATAGTTCGGCAAGTTATTCGACGGATTGTTCGCTTATACCTACATAAATGTTGTATTTCATAGCAGTAACAAACGATCATATATCCTACCTTATAACTCTTATAAGTAATCATCATGTCCTGTTGACCCATCTGTAATCAATTCCAAATAGGAAAATTGAGAAGATGCCAAAGACAAGAGGCTTTAGATTGGACACAGGTGCGCTCTCCCTTAGAGCTAAGTTTCCATTGAAACGACTTACGATGACCTCGCCTTTATCTACGAAGATAGTAGAACTTATCATGATTAAATTGCGCCGGTACCATTATAAAATCTATTTGTGTTTTGTAATAGTACTGTAGCGCTATTGTGTTTTAGTAAAGAATAATAAAAAATAGAACCATTACTTTACTTTTCACTTAAAGTACGTACAAATTAAATTTGTACGTACAAATTTAATTTTAATCAATTTTTTTTAAATCAAATTTGTTTCACATTCACTCACACACATTCACTCACTCTCACGTACACAAACACACACATACACACACGAACACACTTTTTAGGTAATATGTTGTATATTATGTTTTTTAGGTTTAGAAAAATATAGTAAATCCGTAATTGGCTTTAATATATCTCATATTATAAGTTTTTAGTTTAAATGTTTTGTCAAAGCTGTGGATTTTGTAATAAATAAATAAATAAATAAATAAATAAATAAATAAATAAATAAATAAATAAATTAAGTTTCAATACGCAAATCAGTGAAGCTAGATTCAATTTATTCCTATTGTTCACGAAAAGGTGTAAAATTAGATTAACCGATAACACCACGTATGTAGATATATCACGGTAACGTTCTGACTCACTCTACGTGACTGTACTACGGTGTAAAGAGGGCTTTAAAGTACAGTCGCACACACTCGGCTTCCTTGGGAAATTACCGATGATGACATCATTTTCGTTGAATTGAATACCAATTAGGTTTTAAAAAACAAGAATTATTTGAAACAAATTATTAATACGTGATTGTGTTGTCTGATTTAATTGCAGTATATTTTTTTAAATATTGATGAATCTGACAGATAAGTCACATGACATATGACGGGTGACATAGTTTCAAATAATAAGCAGATACTTTCTTCGTCCATGCTTTATTTTGATAATATGATTCAATTGGTAAAGAAAATCACGTTCGTGGAAAGGCTGATTTAACTAACAGATGGGTATCTACATGTTTAAATCGTATGATGTCTTTAATGCTTCAAAATGCTGAAGTTTGAGGTTGATGTAGTAAATTCTTTGAATTCATATGATGAAAGAAACGTCAAACTCAGATGTCAAAATTTACATCGAACAAAAGGAACGTCATGTCTTCGTTTTGCGTCAGGGCGTGTCTGACTATCTGCCTATCTAGACGTAACAGGAGCGTAACTTAAACCTATACACAGTTGTACATAAAATATTTTCAAATAAAAATACAATTATACCTCTGTATGAGGTGTGGCATCCATTATCTGCGGCTTTTTAACCAATTTTTTACTACAGTAAGAAATTGAATACATAAGGTAAGCAAAAAATGACAAATTTCGAACTAGGGTAGATAAAAATTGGACATATTGATTGTTACTAACGATGTGTCGGAAATATTAACAGTAAAAGCAAATACATACAAACAAAAGATGATTTTTAAGTGCTAAAGAAAAAAGATAGTATTGTCAGGAAACCTTCGCACGAGAGTTCACTATTCTCAAATTTATGAACGTAAAATCTACCAGTCCTCATCTGATTAGCATGGTGGACTGTGGATAGATAATTAAAGATTTTCATTCTAAGAATAGTAAGTTATTTTTGTCTTTTCTTTCTTTTTTCTTTTAAAAATACCTCCCTAATGAGGCGCTCTTAATGGATTTTACAGAAAGTATTGTTAAAGCTTTAGTAAAACAACTTTTAATGAAAGCACTACCTAGAAAGCTTGTTCTACTAAAAGGTTTAGATTCTAGCAAATAAAAATACACCTTCCTATATATTACATCAGTGCGATTAAACTTAACTAGCCCATCAAATTGAATTTTCTTGATCGGCTTCAACTCATTAATTTCTTATTCGTAAGCCGTGTGTGTACTCATGCTAGCCAAGTGTGGGTTACTAAATATAACTAGGGGTTAGTATTATTATATTTTATTTCCTTGCCTTTATAGCCTCCGATGACGTTTTACTATCCTTAAAACATAATTACCTATGAATAAAGCATTTCAAATACCTGTTTTGAAATATTTTATTGAGATTTTTTCGTACTGTAAGCGCTAAGAAATAAAATTTCATCTGTGCAATAAAAATCGTGTAATTTTAAAATTTTATAATACCAGTTGCCAGGTAAAACAAGAAACTTATTTCAGGAGCGTGTTCGGTATTCAATTCTCGTCCTGAATACCTAAAAATAAGATGTTAATTTTTACCAGAATTATCCACTCACTACATTGCTAATTAACACCGAGCCCGTCCAAAATCTGGATCACAAATAAAAATACCTTCTTGTGTCAAAATAGGTAATTGTAGCGAAAAACGAATGTAACGCTTCATAAGATATTTTACATTTTTATTGTTTTTTTTTATCAATGCATATTTTTTTTATTTAATCACCTTTGAGTGTGAAGTATGACCATGAATATATTAGTTATGTATAAGCATTTAACCTTCCACTAGTTCACTAGTTCCAACTTGTCAGTATAACGTTCCGTTTACTTTAAACAATTTATTCGCTACTGCAAAATATGGTAAGGTTAAATGAGGGCACTGGGGTTAAGTCGACAAAGTTATCTAACAAGTCGCTAATTAACTGAACGTGTTCTACGCGACACTGTTACAACAAAGACTGAAGTCTCGAGTCTGCTCGACTCGAGTGTCGATAGAGCGTTTCTTGACATACGGGCTTTAGACGAAAGTTTAAGTTGTTGATCCAAACATCAATAATGCATTTTAATACTTATAATTTGAACGTACCGAAATGTTATACCGTTATTTAAGTTTAAGTTTCTCTTTCGGAAATTAGGAATGAAATCAAATAAATTAACATAGCTTGTTTATAAAAATACTTGGCGATTTTATAATACACAAGTAAAAAATATATAAATTATCGTCTATTTGTGAGTTATCAGGTGAATATATTTCTTAAGACATGCATATAAGTATTAAAATATGTGAAATCCTTTATACATGAATACTACTGAACTATGTAAGTTGCTGTAAACCTAATGTTATGAAACTCGGCCAGTCAATCGAAGGGTCCGAGGTTTGAAACTTCAGTTTAACCTTTCAGCTATGTACATATTATAAATTAATTATTACATGCTTACACAGTGAAGGAAAACTTCACGTGAAAACCAGCACGCCGAAATTCTTAAAAAATGTCAAGGGTGTAAAGTCACCCACCCACACTTGGCCAACAGTGGACTATGGTCTAAATCTCTTTCACGCTGAGAGGAGCCTCGTACCAGCAGTGGGATAGTAATGAGCTTATAACAAACTATTTATGCCATAAACTCAACTGCACCCAACTTCTATTAAACTTTGAGAACACAATCCGTCGTTCGCATAAATTCGACGGTAGAGCGGATAATATGCAAAACATCTTGGTATTTGAGGTTTGGGCATGCGTTGCAAGTTTGAGTGCAGTTATAGACACGCTGAGATCCAGCGCTGAAATATAACTTACGGTATTTTTGCGATCAGTATCCTTACCATAAGCTTTTTTTACGTTTAGCGACTCGATCGTCGTTAACGAGTTGGCCCATACTTCTCCTATCAGCGCATACTTCGAAACCTTTAGTTCCGATATGTTCCATACGGGTGCATCTATTCACGAGCGCCCAAAAAACTACGTCAATTATTTTAAAAGTTTCGTTTTAATGTCGCAGGTCGCGCAAATCATAAGTCAAAATAATTAGTCAAAATATTACTGTTTTACAAAATGTCTAAACAACCGTTAAAAATCATTCCACGCGACCTGTTTATGAATTTTCCAAATCAGACTGTTAAATTAAATACGGGACAATATGAATAGATTTAAACTTTAGGGTACGATAACTAAAGATTGAGGTTTGTCTAGCTAGTTTCAAACCGTTTAGTTTAGCGCAAAATGTATTTATTATCCATATTTCATTGACTTCAGAACTAACTTCACCGCCCTTGCTACCCCAACTTTTAGGCGAGTGTCCTATATTGACAGAACAAGATAAACTAAAGGTTGTGTTGCTAAAGATACAATTTACAACATCTTTTCAGAATTAGAATTTTACTAGGTAAGATAATGTGTCTTAATGATATATATGAATAGACACGTATTAATGATAAAAAGGGCTGAATTTATTTAAATTAAGTAAGTTATAACGTCTCGTGCCTGCCTTACCACCCTTCAAATGAAACTACAAACACACTGCTACATAGACGTTTACTGCTACCATTTCACAAAGAAACTATTATATGTCTTGCCAATATAGGTATCTCTTTAAACGCCCTCTGTATTCACATGCCACGAACAGAAAACCAAGTACAGAACACCCGTTGGTATTTGAGATTGGTATTTGCTATTTGTAAGCCAATACCTGCTTGAATATCAATTTCGTTTGTTTTGTAATTTGTGTAAATATGGTACTTTGGATTGTCAACATGCCATTGTCCTTGCAATCCTACTCATAGTATTGGAGTTCATGAGATGAAAGACATCCACTAAAATATCGAATAAACTTATTTTTATGGTCAAATATCCTATAGATAAGAGCCCTTTCCACTTGACAATATGAGAACTGTTTGATTGAAAAGAAATAATGTAGCGTAGAAATAATTGCATCATTCTCAAAATGTTTTTTTTTTACAAAACCTGTATTTGGTATTTAGTAACCAAATTTATAATGCCGATTTTTAAGTTTTCTATTAAAAATCACTGTCATCGTTTTTCCCAAACGCTCTAAAGGTATATCAGTATATCGTAAGAAGAACTATATAGGTAATCTATTTTGCTTTAAAATATGTGACAGGGAAGACATACATTTTTGTCTCTAGATCCTTGTTTTTGATATACATTTTTGTCCAACGGTTGCGCGCGTTTGTTACTTTTATATAATAAATAAATCTCATTGGCTCTTAAATATTTTTTGTCACAGAAAACTACGAAATATCGAATGATTTTTTGTAGATATTACGTGAACCTCAAAAGGTGCACTGATGGCTACTTCAGCAAATTTCAGCGTCAATAAATTCAGTGAGTATCTACTAGAATTATCGATGCGTCACACGAAACGGTCCGTATGACTGATTCCGACTCGAACGTCAAACAAGCTATCGATATGTTAATCGAATTTATAGGAGTATTCGTTTGATATATCGAATAAATTAATATAAAATTTTCGGTAAAAGTAATAAATAAAGAAAAACATCCTCTTTTGCTGCCTGAACTAAATCTACACATATTCCTTTTTACGCCGCGATACGTCGTCAGCGATTTTGTTTTGTCAATAGTCGCCCAAGACAATTAGCGACCGTAGACGACCGTTGCCGACTGTCGTTAGCTAGTGTCACGTCGGCAGTGATCGCCGGACTATAGTAGTACATATTAAAAAGTATTATTCACTACGAGTATTTAAAAAGATTTTTGCACAAAAAATATATTTCCATTTCTTAATTATGTATTCAACATTATTTTCGTAGGTACGTCGTGTAACGAGCTTAAATGCTCACACATTATTTTTTCAGTTCTGCACTAAATAAAAATAAAGTTTATGATAATAAAGTCCGAGCAAACAAGTTTCATTAACACAAAACAAAACTTTTCCACGAGGTGTTTTATTTAATACTCGTGAGAACGAGAATGCTTAGTGCCTTAAGTACCTACTGTTTGCAGTTAGCATGGAAACAGACTTCATAATTTAAAACAACTACAGTTACAACATGAGTCACTTGTAACCACTAAGAGTTTCAAAGGACCACGCTACATGTCTGCATTAGAGAGGTGTAAACTTGTACATAAGGAAATACGAAGTTGCAGAGCTAGTGATATAAAATTCTACCTTGTACGTGAGGTTCCAGGGTTCATATACCAGAAATTTGATTTTGTGAAACTATTCGCATATCTATCTTCTAAATCAATTGATGTTCGTTAGTCTGGCTAAAACTCCAGAACGACTGGACCGATTTGGCTAATTTTGGTTTTGAATTATTTGTGAAACTCCAGGGAAGGTTTAAATGGTGACTAAATATAAAAAAAATGCTAGCAACGTAGTAAAAACAATTTCGGTTTCCCATATAAACAGTTCCTACGTCTGTCAAATAGATGACGTTCAGAATTTAGTTTAATACTATTCATTATTTTCTTCTATTTTAAAGCAATACAAAGTTCGTCGGGTCAGCTAGGTAGAAATAAATATTTAACTGCCTCTCCTTTAACGGCGAAAGCGAAATTGTGAAACAATCGACATATCGAAGAGTTCCTTATTATTTTCTCAACGAAGTGTGAAGTCCAGCAGTAGCACTTGGCCTGCCGACCCTAAGGATCTAGCGTTAAGCTAGATCAGGATCCTAAGCACTTCTCATTCTGGGAGGAAGCCAGCATAACAGTAATGTAAACATGAAGATGGTGATGGTGGCGAAGATAATGAAAAAGATGGTATCTTAGCTAATGTCAATAAACAACGACGAGAAAATGGTAGAATATGTGACAGGAAATCTGCTGGTTCGAAATACGAGATAACAAAAATCGATTTTGGATTTTTCAGCCAATTTCATTTCGAGTAATCCAACCGAAATTACATTACAAAACCAATGGTACAAAAAGCGGAATCACTGAAGATACATCGGAAAACAGTAATCGAACCGATATCTGCCTCGTTTATCGCATCCAGCGCAAATCCTTTCAAACTGGATCGCTCAGTCGCTCTCTTTATTTACATTTTCCAATCAAGTTGATTCGGTGCTAATGTTTATGGTTGAAATCTGTAAAATATTAAGGCTAAGGTTACTCATGCGTCTAGTGCCAAGTATTGCAAACTATAGATACTTATAATATTCTTCACTGCACGGTTTTTCGACAAATATTTTTTAAAAGCTGATCTATGTTGATATGTCCCCATCACATTAAGGAGTACCATAGGCAACTTTGAGAAATATTTTTAAATTGTTCAAATCTCAAGTCTTCTAAATCTAACTATATCGCAAACAAAGAGAATTAAAAAACCGTATCTTTACATTATTTTATCGTTTAATGAGCCAACGTAAAATTATCTAGTTTTTGAGATTTATGAATCCTTTAGAAATGACTAAAAGCAATGGTTTGGAAGTCAAAACTTTAAATTTAAATTGTTTAGATGTCAAAACTTTAGATGTCCATTCCACCAGCCAAATGGCGAAATCGGAGGTGATACGAATGTGCTTAAGTATTTAAGACAGAGTGGTAAAGTACGGTACTACACTTATCATTTTTGGAGACACGAATGAGACAGTAACAAGTTAAGGTTATCATTGGATACTGCAAATGAAGCAATCATATAACATACAAATAAAGTACTTATATAAGAGAAACAAACCTCAATAGATATACAAAAGGACAGAAATGTGAGGATTGTCAAAAAATCGGCAATGAACTTCTAACAAAGGTCGTGTTGTGAAATTTGATCTTGGTAGGGGAGGCGCGGCTGTCTCCTACAAAGAGACATTTGATACACTAACGATGTGAATCACTGTTATTGTCTTTTTCCCTTACAAACGAAGCCAGTTTTCATAAGTACCTATAGTATTAATAGAAGTTGGAAGTAAACATATTCCGATTGGCACTTCTTGTCCCCGTAGACCATCAATGTAAATAACACATAAGTTATTGATGGTATAATCTGAACAATATTTTAAATGTATGTACAATATAATGTACTTAAATATAGTATATACATTATGTACTTGATCCACGATGACCTGTTAAAGTTTTAAAGAATGTTTTACTAAATATGTTATGTTATACATTCTGCATTTTAATCAGTTTCTGAGAGTGGATGGATGAACGTTTGTTCCACTTTCAGGCAAAAACCATTAATTGAATTTGGGTGAAAATTGATACACAGGCAGTTTATGACCAGAATTAACACATAGGAAACTCTTTACTATAAACGAGGCTAACTAGGATGAAACCGCGGGCAGAAGTTTATGAGTTATATTTATGCTAAACTTACATAATATATTAACAAAAAAGTATAGGTATTATATATGTTCTACCTTCTAGTCTAAATAGTGAAGATCTAACAGAAGACTGACATAGAACAGAGGTTAAACCGGTGGGATTAGAAACTTGCACAGAGTTCCTTGTATAATGTAGATGAGCACTAATTATATAAGCACTAATCATTGAAAATTCATCCCCAAAGGAGACTAATAGATAATGGACGGTCGTTCTTTATAATTTTATCTAAAGTTGGTGATGCAAATACATAAATGTAGAAATCCTTCCAATTCTACTTCAAAATTCACACAAAAATCACACTTCAAGTATTTAGACAGTATCCTACGATAGTTTTGGCAAAGCATCCAAGATACTGAACTAATATTTACCAACAATATTCACACAGTAAAGTTTTAATATACTGAAAACCTCTTCGTATTGTCACATAACAACAAAACATTCTAGTCTAGTGATTTGGTACTTTGTCCAAGATTTTGTTTCGTAATTACACACGAACGAGACGACTGTACCGTCACGGTTCGGTACCAGTACGTTGACAGTCGTCAAAAACCACAAACTATTGTCTTGAAAACAATACTTTATACAAGTCGCCCGTATTGCAAGGCAATACGGGCGACAATACGGTTACGAACTACTAGGTAATTTATTTTGCATTACGCAATTGTATATCAGACGCGCTTTTTGCTTATTTGTTCCACCGTATAAGAGTAAAGAGGAAGCGATAAACGATGTTTGCTAAATCAAAAAAATTCTAGCCCGAATAGAAAGATAATGCCATCGTGCCGGTCCTACAGACAGAGTAATCCGGGTTCGATTTCCGGTCAGACGGACGTTTAAATAGTCAAATCAAATTCCTGTTCGGAGTCTGAGTAGTCACGTGTCATTAATTCATCACTGTTTGTACAAGATACCAGTATGTGATTATAATCATTATTTCGTTTATAACGCGCTGATTTCGACATTGCGACATTAACATATTATTAAATGAAATGAAATATCTTTCTAATGACCAAAAATTGGAGGACTAGCTTAAATACAAAATACCTTAAAATATCGTATCAAAAACTCAACCGCAGTGCGTCAATTGAATATTAAAGGCAAAAATTAAACAATTTTTTTGTGAAGACAAGATAGTATTATTTCATTACAAAATTTTACATTTATTCAGTTACTGTAACAATTATAAATGACCTTTTTCTTTTTGTTTACTTGTTAGGAACGCGATCTTTGAACTTAATCCGTCAGTTACACTTCGTCGGTAGACAAAGTGCTTTACGTTGTAGGAACTTGAATTTTTTAGACCTCGATGGGACACAGACGTATAATGTTACCCAAATCTTTCATAAACCTGATACTTTAGTCAGTAAAGTAGCCATAATTAATCAGCGTGATACAATTATCACGCTGATTAATTACGGGCTGAAGATTCTTTGGCAATCCAAAGAATCTTCAATGAGTTTTAACCAAAATTCCCTAAGCGAATGTTTTATTTCACATCATATAATTAAAATACAAAAAAGATAGTTATAAACTCTAGTTTGGTATTATGTATTTGATTATTCAATGGTAGCTTAAAAATGGTAGACTTTTCATAGCAAGATTCTGGTGACACCATCGTCACACCCATTTCTTCTTTATAGCCGCAGAGTCAACCTCTTCGCTTCGATAAGAGAGCGACACACACCCACACTAGACATTCTAACTTAGTCCTCAGGATAGCAGCGTATATATAGAGTCGATTTTAAGTATGATGCCAATCCTACTTGAGGTTGATCCTAGACGTCTAAAGATGACACCGACTACTTACAATCAGGTGGACTGTACGCTCGATTGCTACTACAAAATCATATAAATGCTAATTTCCCACAGGATAAACAAAGGTTATGTGGGAGTTGTACGTAAATTAAAAACATATTTCCATTCAGGATAAAATAAAAAATAAATTTAGGCAGAAAATTCAAAGAAAAACAACTAAAAAATAACACACAAATTTTATGCTTACCAAGTTTCTAATTTACTACAATGAATGAGCTCAGTTTGCAGATTTCGCAATTTTATAATCTCCGAAAAGGCTATCAGCTTTCGTTTAATAAAAAACTTAAGACATTGAACTTGAACGGGACCACCCAGAGAAAAAAATAAAATTCGTGAGAAGAAAACAACAGGTGCTTTGTTGGTGGTATATTTATAGATTGGATAAACCTTCTTCCTGTTTTAGGAAGTAGGTTTATAATAGAACATGCCGATGCTAATCTGTGGCAAAAAGATCAAAATGAATTAAAGGGAACACTCCGATTTGAAAAATTAATGATCAGTAGGACTTACTATAATTTAATTTAATTTAAAGATTTGACAGAAAAAAACTTTATCTCCGTTGGCAATTTTTTCGATAAATACCTTACTATTTATATCTTTATCTAACAAGTTGCTGGATCACTTAAACGTCTCCTTCTGTGATATAACAATTCGAAAGCTTACATAAAGTTCAACGTTCCACTCTACTCATCCATTATTTAACAGCATACAAAAATATGTGTTTTATATATAATAGGTAAAACTTACCAAAACTTGAGCGATGCCATTCCTATCGTCCACCCAAGCGACGACGAGGTCCGCTCCTCGCATATTTCTCGCGGAATTAAATCCCAGCCCAACATAACCACGAGTTTTCGCTTCTAATCTAAATGTTATACTCGAATCTGTGTTAACCCATCGGAGTACTACATCGTTGTTTTCATCCAAACGCTCAGAATGCGCCCAAGTCAAACTCGATTCATACGATTGTGAGTTGAACACTTCTCTTCTATTTCGACTCCTGTATTGGCCAACTATTCGATTCGTCTTCTCACTTTTTCGTTCTATTTGTAGAAGTCTCAACGCTTGCGAGTTCTGTGTAGGATTCGATGGTAATTCGTTCGGTGGAAGCGGCTGTTTCGATCTCGGCAGTTTCGCGTCGCAGAGAAAGAAGACGCTTAAAATTAAAACTGTCGACAGATGCATTTCTTAGATTGTTTTTAATTCTCTTTTCATTACGTTTGCCAAATCTGAAACAAAACAAAAATGTTGTTAAAACCACAAAACGTAACATTAATTAGAGTTAATGTTTAGATTAAATGAATTTGAGCTAGTGGTCATGATTCTTGCATTAATTATCGCGAGCGTAGGTAGCCAGGTACATAAAATCGATAACAAAAAACATATCTATGAATATTTTACTTGGTAGCTCCAAATTAGTCACAAAGTAGTCGTAATCAGAGGTTACCGAGTTCAAATTCGTGGAAAATCATTCCGAAAAAAACGGCTTACAAGCTTTAATGCTTTAGGTTTTGTTGACAGTGCTTGAACCCGGAACGAAGATGCGAAAATTCAAATATAATGGCAACACCAATTATGTGGGGCAACCACTGTGACCGCAACTGCGACATGGCTATAATGAGGCAAGTTATTTATATGCAAATTGAAAAAAAAATAAGACATGAAATTTCACTAACAGTCATTATGTGCTGAATAAAGTTAAAAGATTTAAATCATTCTTAAATTATAATATAATTAAAAACTTAATAAAATCCAAAGATATTTTGTATTTAAATTCTGAAACACAATTATAATTGAAATTATAATAATCAGTGTTTTATACGAAATTGTATATAAAAACAACAACATAGAATTCTCACATAAATTAAATTAATCTAATAAATAACAGAAATAATAAAGTCGGCATTTAAAATTCATAGATCTCTCCGTTAGTAGATTTCAATAAAACTACCACACCTCATATTTCTGCTTCGAACAATAGTTCTTGAAAGTTATACCTGCTTATGTTTAACTTGAAGGGTCGAGACAGCCATTAAGACGATTAAACTTAGTTCACAGGATAGCTGCGCATCTGCGTTCGGCGTTGGGTTACATTTACCCTACTTGATAGATATAATCACTAGCAGCAATCATCAACAGCTACTTAACATTAAGCGGGTTGCATCCTCTGTTCCTTTGTTACATAAAGGTGTACTATTTTCCTCATACCAAGCGAACTAGCGTACCAAGTGCTTCATACCTATCGACATTTACAACTGAAGTATATTTGAAGAAAAGGTATTTTATCCCTTAAAGAGACCTTGTAGGGGTACATTAATACGTTACAAAGAAGTATATCCCACATGTTTCAAAACTCAATTAAAATTCATACGTAACAATGACAGTACTAATACTCAGAAAGAAATCAAACACTAAGTATTAAAAAATGTAATAATGACGCTGAATCAGATTGTCCCAATTCGAAATTTAAAACTGAAATATTTAAAATTCTGCATCTTTCAAACACCCAATATAGACGAATCCATAACGAAAATACTACTAATGGCGGGAGGAAATCAATCTAAGTACATAAAAAGATAAAATATGTCCCAAAATCAGATTATCCCTGTTTAAAATTCAAACGGCAAGCACACCGCTTTAAAACAAGCCTCAAGGGAGTGCCGGTACCTAATATTCAATGCTCGAATCGCAGGGAGAATAAAAATACGGATGAGAATATCATTTCGGGTGAAAAAATTTTGGCCGTAGGAACCATCTGTTTCCCGGCGCGCTACTCCTGAGTAAAATTTACGAGCACATCCGAGAATTAATCATACGAGTGCTTACTTATACTCGTAGTTACGGTACTGAATTGAAATTTAGAGGATAGAATGGGAAATAAAAAATCGTATTTGTAGAGTTCTGATTTACTATAGTTTATAATAGGACAAACGCACATTAAGTCCCTGAGTTGGTAAGTGGTTACTACTACTCATAGATATGTAATTTGTGATGTCTCAGGTTTGCCACGTATGCTTTACTACCCCTCAAGATTGTCGGTACACAATTGCAGTACTGTATTTATAGTACATAAGCAAAACATCTATAATGAGCATTAATTACGAATACATTTCCACCTTATTTCTAAACCAGACACCGCCTAAGGTACTCAAAAACACGTCACTTCCATTGAAAACACTTTCTCAATGAGCATGAATGAAGACTAAGGCAACATTTTCAATGCCTAAACAGAACGGAAAGGCCACAAAAAGCAATTGCATCGCACTGAGGCAGATAACAGATGATTATCCACTTATTGAGAGGAAGTCGAAACCGCCCGGACTTGTTATGCGTCGGGAACTGGGCGGAACTAGAGAAATAAGCTGTGGATGCCTGACCAAAATTGTGTTTTTTGTTGTAGTGCAAACAACGATGGTTGGACCATGGTTGGCCAACCACTTACTTATATTATTTGTAATATTTTTGTCTGAGACCAAAAAATAAAATATGTAGTCTATAGAACAAAATATTGAATCACACATAAGTTACAAAATCAAAAAAAAAAACGTTCAAGAAATCAACCGGATCTCATAAAGTTGTACAAATGTAAGTTTTTATCCAATTTCATTTTACGAGGTTATATATGTCATTTTAGACGCGAAAACGTGTTATCTCGTTATGTACATAGATATTCAATCGAACTTTCTTCTATCGTGAAATTAAGTCACATCTTAATTGCTATTAATTATACATTTTAAAACAAGTTCGTTGTGCAGCATTAGTTTTATTGTCAAAATTTTCAATAACATTTTGGAAATTCTTGTCATAACGACAGTAGATTTTGTCATGTTGATTCACGCATCAATCACCCAAGTTCTTGTAGTTTCATATACCTAAGGGTCGATTCGTACTCATCAGTCATGTCAGTCTGACTGTCACAAAAATATATTTCATAAAAGGGAGGATCTCTGCACTCAAGTGACATAGACAGTGGCTATTTAACATACTGACTGTCATATTATATAATACTATTTAAGTGGTTAAGTTAATTAAAGCATCAATATAATATACGACTAGCCCCTATTATTACCGTATCAGATTTAGTAAATCTTAAGTTATCTATACCACAGTAAAACTGATAATAGATACAATTACTGATCATCAAATAACTTTTTAATCGAAAAAGGTATTAAGTGCCTTGACTCCGTCAGTATCACCGTCACACTAATCTATCTAATCACAGCAGTGTTAAATGTTCTAGTTTGAAGTGTGTAGTAATATGAGGCGTTTCAACTCAGTCATCAGTAAAATGGCCATCAATCCAGTCCTATTTACAGTTGTATATTGAATAAGACCAAGAGCCGCGGCTTCCCATTACCAACAGACGGACTGGAAGCAATTTTTTTCTTAAAGTTAATAAAATGGTACTATTTCGCTGCTATAAATATATATTAATTTATTTTAATAAAAAAGGCGTTATCTAGCTGCCTTACTTTTAAATATGTATTCGCAGCTTTAATCCTATTATGAAAACTAGTTACTGCGATTAGAAATCCCGTAAACTGAATCATGGCTATCAGATGGTGCCGCCCGCGCGTTAATGACGAATTGATGTAAATTGCACGCCAATTAGTTCCTGTAAATCAACCAAGTAGTAATAAATAAATTGAATGTCGGCTTCGTAATAAACATTAAATGCTTATAGACGCTTGATGTTCTACTAAAGGAACAAACGTTCTCTATACAGATCTTTGGCCTTTTCACATATTTATGGATGGATATAGATCAAGGAGTATATTCAAATACGGTCATAACGTTCATGAAGATTGACAATGAGCCTTTACTAAAAACAGTCTTCGTTATATAATTTCAAACGCGGTGGAGTCGCGGACATAAGGCCATTGATAAATCACCCCTAACTCCGTACAGATGCGCACAGAACGAAAAGTCAAACGTGAAGATCAACTGGATGAACTCCTAAGCATCCGGTGAAACATAGGATTCTCTATAACACCAAATTTATAGAACACCTTGTGGTTCAACTCGGGAGGCACCCGTATCTCTACTTAGTAATAGTAGTGTTATAGCACGGCATGTGCTCTGTTTTGATGGGTGTGATGAGGGAGACATATTTATCCGAGGCATTCCAGGTAGAAACGTATCTGTGACCGACGTCAGGTACGATTCTAATCTTGTCTGAAGTCGATTACAGGTATCCCTGGGCGGCAGTTGCCACTTACTATAATAGGACTGCTCGTTTGCTAACGCTATCATATAAAAAATGTTTTGTAATCGTGACGGCTCCGTATAACTTGAGGACCTGGCGCATACGTCACCCTTTCTATATCAGTTTCGCGCGGAAAAATGTTGCTCCATCTATCAACTGGACTCCTGGCGGTCCTACACAGTGCGCATTCCTTTTTAACATTTACTTGGAATATAATGAGCTTCCTCGCAAAGTATTTTCGGAATTCAATTATATGGAGCTTTTAAAAAAGTGCAAAAGGAACTTTCTTTCAATATATTTACCTCTCCACTGCTGCAAATGTCTAAAAGAACTGTAACTATTTGTCATCAGCTAACCTGTTTGCATCATTACCAGGTTAAGTTAAAAAAAGTGTACAAATGAAAATAACTGCCATTTAAATTACAATATTGAGACTAAATTGCATATAGAAGTCAACAATTGCAATTCTATTTCGAGTTATTATTAACACCAAAGAGTAATTGAATTTCTCTGTGCTAAAATCTGTATCGATTAAAAATCTAGCCTAAGCGTGGCACCCGTTAAGTTTGAAGGATAACAATACAAGACGTAAATAGCTGAAAGAAAGCCGTTATATGTACCGTAAGTTAGTTTTACATTGAGGTCACATTTTAAACAATTTAGGTTCATTTCTTTAGTTCTGGTCAGTGTGGTAATAAAAATGTGGCAAGCGGTTCTAATAGAAATGATACATAAACAATAAAAACATGAAATAATTAAATGAAATGGCAATAATTTTCTTGAAATTTTAATGTTCAAATTCAACTGATAGTATCCAAAAATAGATATGATATTAAAAAATTACCAAGATATATTTTTATTACAATTCTATGATCCATACGAGCTCAAATTTTATTCCAAATTTTATAACTAAGTAAATCGTGTTAGTTGACTAGACGTACATAGATGTATATCACAATTACGTATTTACAAATTCAAATCAATCCTAGAACATTTTTATAAATGATTACTTATTAGATCGTTAGTCAACTTGCCAAATCTTTTGTCAACAAATAAATCGTACAGATTACCTCACTTCTCTAATTTGCGTAAACCAAGTCTTACAAAGCCAAACTGCTGGCATTCCACGGAGATCCCTTTATTCACATAATTAATCAGCGAAACTACGAGAGAGCGAGTACCGTAGATGTTACGAAAATCTCCCACGCAAAGCTCCGCCAATCGCAAATCCCGCCACAATAAATTACTTTCATTAATACTCTTTGCGTACAGACATACAGAAACCTGTCACTACAGGTTTGTATATAGGTCCGTTAATTCAACAATTGTTAAGGAACATAGGCGCAATTTTTCATTAATCGATTTCTTAAGAAAAGCCTTTCACAAAGTGGGCGATAACGTTTACTTGGCACCATGGAGATCTATACGTAACAATAAAATACCCATAGAAAATTTGAAGTTGTTTTAGCGGTTTAGGAAGCGATGACTGATTTGTACTTTTCTAGTGTTGTAAGGTAAAATTTAAGCATTCTTATTTTTCTCAAGTTCTGCCAGCCTTGCCTGTTAACACAATTAACCGTGTAACTGTCATATTATGGGACACTATAATAAGTTGAAGTAATGATTACGATTCTGTTTAAAGTTATGTAGAAACAAAAATGGCGCTGGCAAATAGGTCAAGTTATTTACTAACTGCAGGTTTATATTTGCTTCTCACGTGGTGAAACGGTTCCTACTGCGATCAGTCACGCAGTATTAATGGTCGATCTCCGACCAGACAATAATCTAAATCATGAATTTAAATTTAGATGGGTGTTCATGTACTCGTCTCTATGTGTCTCCATAGCACCCATATCACAGGGAATCCTAGAGTAAGTCTATGAGGTGTTGAAGTCATTATTTCATAAACTATAGGGTTTATATATCATTTGTTAACCTTAACAACAGCCTTAAGAAAAATAAACCCAATATTTCAGTGGTCGATTGCTTGAACAAACGGCTTCAGGTCCAATAAGTTCTAACTACGAACCGGGGGAAGGCGACAGGCAATAAAAGATAACGAATTGCGAATGGCCGGGAAATCATGAATTATGGTGAAAAACCGAGAAACGCTAAGAAAATTAAACGCCCATTCTCAAACCGTGAGAATAACGAGCTAAGTTTTTCCAAACGATTTCTCGGTTGCAGTTTTCGACTCCCATAACACGTCCATGAGATAAGAATTGGAAAGAATCTGCTTCACAGTCATTATCTGATAGCTATTGTTGTAACGGATGTGAGACGTTAATGACTAGAACTCGATTTGAATTCATTCTGTTATTAAATGAGTGTTGAAAAAGCTGAATGGAAAATACTGAATTAATCTTTTAAGTTATTAAGATGTTATCTTGCCTCCTCAAAAGTAATTTACTTGTGAGCATAACTACGTGGAGTCTGTTAATTTATTCGTAACTATAAGGAAATAAAATTTGAAGATAATATAATCAGCCGTTAGTATAGAATTATTTTATTGCAACTGTTCTTGTTGGCTATACTCGCCGTGGTTTTTCATTTTAAGTTTAAAGTTAATAGACTAATATAATGTGTACTGATATTAAAATTTATTATTTAATGCAATTTTGGAACGAACGTTCCGAGTGCTACAACAATTGTTAAATTCTGTACAAAATTCCTGCGAACCTGTTAGTAGGTTCGCAGGAATTTCGTACAGAATTCAGCAAAGTGTAATTAAACTTAAAAGTATGCAATGCGATTTCAAATGTAAATAATTATAATTTCCTCTTGCATATCTAGTAAGTGTTAATAGACTGCGCTGTAATCCCAGAAACTGAAGTTAACGGCAAGATATTTTTGCAATATATTTTTACTTTAATTGAAAAAATTAAGACCTATTTAACTCTAGTATAACATAAAGGTGGTAGAACCCTTTGTGGTGCGACTCCGGAGGCACTAACGTCACATATTTTTCTGCCTAAAACCTTCTAAGCGCTGCTGCGTTCTGGTCTGAAGCATGTGGTAAGGGAGTCGTACTTATCCGACGTGTTCAAACTTAACCTTCTAGGATAGCAACGCATCTGTGACCGACTTCATGTATGCTTCTAATCTTATCTGGGGTCGATTGTTGCATGCGGTTGTTGCCGCTTGCCATCAGCTAGATGCATGGTAGTTTGCTACTTCTATCATCTACAAAAAGATATGTCCTGGCAAGCTTATAAATTATATATTATGTGTATAAATGTCCCACCAACTTTCCCGCATAAAAGTGTCTGTCCTCCACATCCATTGCCAAGTGTCAACGTCTGTCCAGGCCTGATTTATGTCCAGGCCTCACGATACGGTCTATCCATCACCGTGGATGCGGTCCGGTAATGGATTGCGTACGTTCAATCGTGTCTTGGCATTAGCATTGGATTGTTTTTGCCTCACAAATTCTTGCGTGGGCGTCATTATTCTTTGTACTCAAGTTTTGAAACATGGATCCATTCGTTCGTGTTAGTTTAAGTTGGAAGGAGGAATTAATGTCTCGACAAAATTAGAGATTAAGAAATCTTCAAGCTGAGTTTAAAATGAAGTTGCTGTTCCTATACTCTATTTGTTTGTATGTTGTCTTAACAACTTTCAAAGGGCACATCAATGAATAAAGAACATCGCTAGATTTACAACAGCTTATTCGCGTGAGCTATTCAAGCCAAAATGGCATACTTTTAATAGAAAGTTTATTACACTAGGATCAATATCCTCGACTAATAAAAAAATACTAGGCTGCTCTTAGGCTAATATTTTATTTAAAAAGACCTAAAACACGGTCATAAAATTCGTTCTATGTATTTAGTAAAGTAATTCAGGAATGAGCTTTAGAGTAAGTCGTCACTGCGTTAATTTAGGAAAATATGTACGCTATGGCCCGCATGGATATTCGCTAATTGTTCTCTCTGAATACCTACAACTTGCATAATTGTCCCCCCTGGAAGATATTACCCAGGCTTGTGTTCTCCATTGTTCACAAGTGGATTAAACTGCAATATCGGAATTTTAATTATATTGTTGCATGTCCTGTGTGCTATGGAAGGTCACAAGCAAAATTACATAGACTTATAGGGAGATTTTAGTCGATGTGACCGTATTCATTCGTACTGCCATGCACAAATTAAATTGATCTGATATAAAAAAATCTACCTAATTGCGATAAACTCAATTTGGTAGTTTTCCAACCCGTTAATTGAAAGTTATTAGCTAATAGGCGATTTAATTACATATATCTCTGCAGATACTCGCACAATAAGATAAATACAAACATGTGCAATCCACCTAATCGTTAAATTCACGATAATCTCACCACAAAACCGAAGCGCCTACGTTCCATCCACTTAGGCTTTCCATACATTTGCTTTTTCTTAGACTGTCCTGTTTAAAAAACGTCAAAGACAGTATTTTTGCTTCACCGCAGTTTTATTTCAATAAAATAAGCGGAATGGTGACTAAGTCTTGATCAATGTCTAAAGTAGCTTAATTAATTTCTGAGGATATGTGCAGTGCCAATGACAACAGACCAAAATTGTTTTCTTTGTTACTGAGGTGCATGGGAGATTAGCTACGTGCTTATATACTAGTTCAAATTTATAAAACATGTTAATTATTATAGAACATTTCGCCATTTTAGATTGATGGATAACCCATTTGTACGCATATCTGGTAGAGGAGTTCGCCCAGCCGTCGAAATTTGAACAAAATCATATATTTCCTAAACTTTTTATTGACAAAATCAAAGCGCGTCAACGAAAAAGAATTAAAAATTCTGAACAGTTTTGTCCTTACGTACAGTGACGACTGTCATTTGTCACTCTTACTAAATTATTAAATTGGACATATCCACTTCCGTTCCTTCACCGTGTTGCCACCCTACACCGTTTGCGTTTCGCAATCGCAATTGTGCAAGTGTGAATACGGCACCAGATTGCGAAACAAGATAATTTTGATACTTAGAAACCTGTACAATACATCTTTAGCACTAAATGATTTGGTTCCCATGCCGTTCTCGTAACTCGTGTAAGCCTACATTTAAGAGATATTTTATTGCTATTTATGGTTACATAACTTTTTGAAAGATATCTCTTTTAATTAGAGTGAATTAGCGATCGAGATTAGTGTATCTGACAGTAAGTCTGCTCCTCATGGATGTCTGTCATCAACCCTATATAGGTTTTAACTCCTAAATGAGGTAGTTGAAGTAGTTCGTATGTTACTTATCTTAAAAAACAATAGCGTTTGACACTGCTATTTATAAGCGCAGTGAGTAGAAGATTAGAAGTTGTAATATCATTTAAGCCGAATAAACGAATACATTAGAGTTAACTTAACTTAATTTGTGATGGATGTAAGTTATTTTTTTTATATTCATTTGTTTAGTAGTCATGACTACTTAACCATATACTTATATATACCATCTTTCCTGAGATCGAACAAAAATGCCTATTTGCCTCTGAGGGCTATAATAAAAAACCCGATTCTTCATCACAACTTTCAAACATACAATTCCAACTCTCATATCTCTCGGTTAGTAACTCCTTAATTGAATTCCCTATAAAAACTTCACCCGTTAGCGACACCCAATTTTCGAAAATTCTCACGGTGCGTTTATACGAAACAACGATTCAATTAGTGCTGCTGATTAAACTATAGTTTAGAGCGATTGTTGATTGGTTACGGTGTTCCTTGTCTACATCTATTGATCAGAGATCGCTTAAACCGGCCATTTTAGTTAAAATTTGCCATAAATGTTATTCTTATAAAGTGCCTACATTGATTTCAAATTTAAGTAAATCTACGTCAATAATTTTAACTGTTTTACGTCAACGCAATTCATTCCTCATTAAAACTATTCTAAAGGCATCATGACAGTAAGTTTTTATGGTTTTATTGGCTTGACTTAATATATTATTGATTTAACCAAACGTAACGAGGCGGTGCTCTCGTACTGGTCTGTCACGCAAATTTCCGGGTTCGATTTACAGGCAAGCTAATATCTAAAAGAAGTTCTCTTGTCAAGAATAGGTAGAATAGAGCGATAGAACATAATAGCATCCTGCTTGAGGTCGATCACGTTACGTTGCTATCCCTGAGTACTTAGTTGGAACGGCTCGAAAAAGTATGTCGACTTACCACACCATTCAAACCAGAAGACAGCAGCGCCGGTAGCACTGGTGTTACTAGGCAGAAATATGTATGGCGGTAGTGCCGCCGGAGTCGAACCACAAAGCGCTTTACCACCTTTGGAGTTAAGAATAGTTTTTCCTTTTGTTTTTTGGTACAAGAAAACCATTCGCATCCAGTATTATGTACAAAACAGTGCATACAACCTGCTCTTTCGTAAAATAAATCTCAAAAATTCGTATCGAAGCAACATATTTCCCGGGAACTAAAAATACGGCATGTTATGCATTCCAATATTTAATGCTCGTGTGAATTTTGCAAAACTTCCTTGGTGAAAGTCGGGGGACTCATAGAAGATGGAGACGAGATCCAGTTTAAAGTTTGCTTGCAGCTACGAATTTTACTACGCGTTTATACTGTTTACGGCTGTGAATCCAAGAAAGTTAATACGTTAGCAAATAATTCTGTAGTGGCGAATTGCAATGGGTGACTGCTTGTACCTAAGTTTCAAGCGCATTTGCGCGCTTCGGAGGATATCAAGCTGTTGTTTTAATTGAATAACAATGGACCTTATGATATATTATGGACGATTTAAACTACCATCTCGTAATACCCTCCTTCAATAGAAATTGGTACAGCATGGTGGAGTATGTTCCAGGCTTCCCCGAGTCGACGAATGTATGCCTAACAACTATACATAAAACTTAACCAGAGTAAAACTTTCTATAGAAAATCTATATACAGTACATATAGTTGCAGTCGACTGTAACCAAGTTTACGAAGATTAGGAATTCTAAGTATAATTATATAACTTCAATAATTCAATCCTGGCATTGAATCCAGAACTTCTACCTTTACCGAAACGAGTTTATAACACCAACATTAATCGTACCTATGCTAAATAAACCTAACTTAGTCAACACTAAAACTAAATATTCCCAAATAATTGCTATTGACTAACTTTATTTGCCCTTGAATAAACGCCCTAATGGCACACTAACTCGGGGTGAAGGGCATTTAATTAAGCACAAAGGAAATAACTAGTTAAGTTTGTAATGTTCTAATTTGGCACAATATGTTGCTGATGTAGAAATTAATAACTGCACTTAACTGATTACAGTATTTGATAAACAAATATACTTCTACTTCAATACATTATTTTTTTTTAAGATTGAAACAACAAACGAGCCTTCAACCTGATGGTAGGTGGTTACTTCTGCCCATGGACATTTGTAACCAAATCCACATAGATCACGGGTCCTATCTGAAGCTGAATCTGAAGGTGTAAAAAGAGCTCTCCTCCAAAGCCGGCGATACATTAGCGGCTCATCTGGTGATGCAAATGTCCATAGGCGACGGTGAATACTTTCCATCAGGTAGCCCGTCTGCCTTATCGTTAGGTTATATATAAAAAAAAGCCAATCACAGATGCGTTGCCACGCTTAAGAACCAACTTGTTTATCTCTTTTAAGTCCACGGAATCCACACTTTACTAAGTAAGTATACTAAGGTGTGGCGTTACTTACAAAATCCAATTAAATTAAATCTACTAAAAATCAAAATGAAAAAAGTTTTGTTCAAAGTTGACACTTCACAGAATCTTTTTGAGCGTTAATAATCTACAACCACTTCGTTTCGTAACGGAAGAAAAGTAGCGAAAGAAACTCCATGACATACATCTTTTAAAAATATATAAAATGACAAACCTAAACCATTGCAACATGTGAAGCTAGAGCTACTTAGAGCACAGTTTTAGCTGCCAAATAAATGCTTGTTTTATACCCAGTGTTAGTCAAATGGCTGGTCTACGTAGCTCGTTAAACACTTAATCGTTTTCCACATGTCCATGGACGGCAGTGATCACTCACCATCACGTGGACTGCAAGCTCGTTTGCTACTTCAATCTTTTAAAAAACACCCCTCAAACAAAAAAATTCAACGTACCATTGTTACAAGCCAAAAATAGAAATGGGTAATAATTCTGCGTATGACGTCCGGATTACATGTCGAAATGTATTCGCATTGGCAAAATCAAACCGTCAAATTGGAACCAACTCTAGACGGTTTTGCATATCGAGTATTTCATTTAGGTATTTGAATGTAAGCTCCCCAATTCAGAACAGCCCAATTCGATAACTGAATTGAACTAGTGAATTTAAACTTAGTTAAAGTTTCCGTTTGAGTGTTTGCCATTTTGCGTTTTGACTCACTGTGGCCTCTTACAATAGATGCACAGAAGAAATAGAATATTGTCTAACATTTTATGTTTCACACCAAAGGGCATATTTCTTGTGAATTTATATAATTTCACATCATGTAACTTAAATATAAACCATGTAAAAATTACAAATAATGTCGAGATAGTAAAACACCCACCTATATTTTGCTCAGCCCCAGTTACGCCATACATTTTCTAATAGACAAAAATTGATAGATTGATAATCAATAATAAGCTTAAATCCACTGTTTATCAAATTTTAAGATTAAGAAGTTTCGTTATGAATTAAAAACAGTCACGTAACATGTGTATTATATTAACAGAATGTAGAAAAACGTGAGTAAACCTTCTTGCTAAAATTCTGCAATATTCGAACTTAAGAAGCGTGATGGATATAAACCCATCTCACTCTGGGAGGAAATCTGGGCCCAGCAGTGGGACAGAAATGAAACACCGTTATCAGGAATTAAAATATTCCACAAAGCGTAAAAACATCCAACGTTTCGTGTCAAGGCTAGCTTAATTATGCGACGACAATTTTATACAACATCCGTATTAGATTCACATTAGTAAGATGATAACTATGAGAATTGTTTATAAGAATAGGATTCCCTCGAACCAGAAACAATGAAGTGACGGGCAATTCAAAGGAAATAGTTATGTAAGCCGTTTTTCTTGCAAGCGTAAAAACACAAGGTAAGGTGTATTTGATCTTGTCACGCAGAGTTTACACTTAGCTGTACTTATATGGGGTTATTGTATTGTGTTATGACGTAACTGCATATAAAGCTAATGCAGTCGTAACAGTCGCTTTGAAAACTTATAGTATCTTTTTTATAAGAAGTAGCAAACGCTTGCAGTGCACCTGATGATCAATGGCCACGACACCAGACAAGATTAGTCCCATTAGAAGTCGGTCATAGATGCGTTACTATCCCCTTGGGACTAAGTTAAAACATCCTGGAAAGGTATATTTCCCTTACTACAACCTTCAAAACAAAATACTGCATCGCTTAACACTGTTGTTGTTAGGCAGAAATAGAGGTAGCGATGGTGCTTCGCGGAGTCCAAAAACAAAAGACTACCTATATATACGACTATGATTAAGGTACAAAACTATATTTTTCGTCATAACCATCCAGGTTAAAACATAGCTCATGTTAATGCTGGAAAATCTAGTACTGTTTGATTATAATATTAAACATATAAGAATAAATGACAAAACAACATTTGGCTATAACGCTGACGAAATAAACTCACTATAGTAACCAAAACACTCAGTCATTACGCGATTTCCGCAAATAAACGTAAAACTAGATGTTATATCATAAGGCGAGAATGAACCTAGATAGCAACGCCTGCACCTGCGATCACGACGTGACATTCCAACACCGCTTCTCGGAATTGCGAATTCGTTCGAAAGATCCACGAAATTGATCCGTTCGACAGTTCGGTTGGGCCTTTAACATGACACAAATCCGTGGTCGCTAGCTAAATTGCTGAAAAGTGGAACAGGTTTACTGAGAACACTAAGGTATTCTAGTATCAATGCATACTTGCTACTATGCAAGTTATTTAAGGATTTGTTTGATGAACGGTCGTTTGAAAAGAAATAAATGAGAATAACGTGCAGGACTATTCTATTTGAATATTTGCCACCGTCTTAAAACGATTTTCATTTAGTATTAACAGTTCAATTAAGATACACGCATAATAGATTCCTCATGGTCTACGTTTCCTGCAAGGTAATGAAGAATACACAGTGAGGACATGTTCGTCTTATGCGGATAGATAATAGAGC